>UELV01134555.1:0-21794 GCA_900490015.1 Megastigmus stigmatizans | reverse complement strand
GCGCTGCCGCGCTTTTTTTTTGAAGGGATCCTGTCCAGATTGGTAGCGGAGAGCTCCCAATTTGAGAGCTCTGCTACCTCAATACAACCGTCGCTATTACACACGGCACTTGGTGGCTCTCCGCTCACAGTCCGGACGGCTCCTGCTCCAATTTTTTCTCAGTGTAGATACACGTAAACATGGATGACGGGATGTACGAGGGCGACGAGGTTAGGACGCGGTTTGTAACCGTTATAGGTTCACGCACGCGGCGCATGAAGTCGGTAGCGCTTAGAACGCCAAACTAGCCGTCAAAAAAGTAAAAATCTTCCTTTTTTTTAGGTACCTTCAACATTCTTTTTCGCAACTTAATTTTACTGTCGCCAAACTGTCAGTCGCACATAAACAAAAGGTTTACACAAGTTTGTTCTTTTTAAAAAAAAAAAGATATTTACTACCTTTTTAAAAAACAGAATATTTAACTTTATGAAAATATAGATATTTGATTTTTTTAGAAGTACATTTTGTCTTTTAGTAAACCGGTTGCTTAGACAGTTAAAAAAACGTTAAATAAACTCTAAATTATTTTCCGTGCACGGAGAAAAAGAATGTCTTGTACTCAATGGTATTCATGTAATGTTAATGAACATGGATTTGAATATTCATTTACTATTAGTTCATGAAAATATTTATCAATCACTAACGAATATGTTATTTGAAGTAAGTCATACATTTGATATTGTAAAAAAATGGATTATTTGATGCAAAATATCCTTTTTCTGAACTCAAAAATTTCCCCAAAATCTATTACCTTTATGAAGCTTTAAATTCCTCTTATTAGAAACAGTGTGATACTCAAGTTACCATTTTTTAATCAAAAATATTAACTAAAATGTGGAACAAACTTTAACCCGTTCAACCAAACAAAAGTCTATAAATTATAAAATGATTTGAATAAAATGAATAATTTAATCCAAGTATATTTGATCCAATATCCTCTTTTAGTATGATAAAAAACATTGTGATGTTAAGGACATGTGCTAAGGTCGGAGATTCTCTCTGTCAACACCTCGATAAGGGTACAAATATTATGTAATTCTAGTTTTATCAAATTCCATCCATAATTGACAGTGATTTTTGGTAGCGAAAATTCGAGAGATGAAAATCTCTTTGAACTGCAGATGGAATTTCATGAACCTTGAACCACGTAATGTTTCTATCCTTACCGAGGTGCTGACAGAGCTTTTTCCTAAAGGTCATCTCTGTCTTTATATATTTCGTTAAATGCAAGAATCGCTAAGGTAGGAGTCATTTCTAACCTAACACATGTCCGTAATTTTTAACACAATAATTATTTCAGAGCAGCTAAATACTCACATTTATAAAAGCATTTAAATAACCTTATTTAAACTTATGGAGATGCGAACGTAGGCGTATGCTTGCAGAGTCTGAATTGACCGCGTAAGAGATCTCGGGTTGCCTCGTGTAGGAGACAAACGAGCAGTCGAGAGCAAGAGAGTGCGAGAAAGAGATAGAGAGAGAGAGAGAGAGAGAGAGAGAGAGAGAGAGAGAGAGAGACAGAAAGCGTTGGACACCCGAGTAGCCAAAGGAGATCCGACGTGTTCGAACGAAACGAGATTTAGCCCGGGTAGCTGTTATGGCGCGATACCCGCGGCAAACACGAAGCGGGTAACACTTAGAAGGTGTCGGTCGGGCCGTAAGGAGCTGCTGAGAGAGAAACACAGAGAGAGAGAGAGAGAGAGAGAGAGAGAGAGAGCGAGAGAGAAAGAGTTAGAGGTCAATATCAAAATGCCCTGGCTGCTCGTATGGGTCTTCATGCGCGCACCCGAAGAAAGCAAAAGAGCCTTATGGGGGTTTCGCAAGCGACACTTGACCGCATCGCGCCTTTCTGTCTCTACATCCTGCGTATGTGTGTCAGTGCACCAACATATGCGAGGGCGACCCTCTTATATACATATATATATATGCATGTGCTGTATGTTGTATCTCACTACTGCACGCGCGGTCCACATCGTCTTGAGAGTTTTGGGGGTTGCGGCCTCGACTGGGCGCCAACAACTTGAGTCTTTCTTTTAAATTTCATTTAGAGCAGTTTTTGTTTCCCTTATATCAATGTCAATTTGCTTTACTTCAACTGGGAGGCATACAAGGTCCCATCGATCTTTTAAGACTTGTACACTGTTCTATACTATTATATCTCGTCTATCATATATATAAAAAGCTCTACCATTCAGTTCTTCTTTTTCGTTCTTTGTAAATTGAAAATTAAATTATTTTATCACCTTGCATACTCGTTTGAGCTAACGGATTAAGTTAGGTATAACAATACTAACAAAGTTACTAATAAAATACTAATGAAATAGAACGCGGCTCTACTTTATAGGGTCCAATCATGCTAAAGCAATAAAGAGTAAAGAATAAGAAATTACATGGGTTGTTATATCTGTGTACATAAAAAGTGTGTTCCTATCCCTCAAACATATATAAATATGTTAGGGCTCGGACAGACAAAAGAATAAGAATTAAGGAATAAGAATTAAGGAATTGGTTACTATATCTATATGTAAGAAAAATAAAAACTTATTTCTCCATATTCCTCTTATTTCTCATGTTTATAGATATCTCTGTAACCAATGCTAACCAATAGTACCATTGCTATCGTGCTATTTTCTTATTCCTTATGCCTTATTCTTTTGTCTGTCCGAGGTCTTACTAATTTTATTCCTTATTCTTTATTCTTTATTGCTTTAGCGCACATAAAATAAGAAATAAATATATTTATAATAGTTCGGATTTAAGTAGCAGCAAAGGTTAGCAAAATTTTGTGGAGCTATAGAGAATGCACAAGCGCTAGACGTAAGGTACTTTTCTCATGTTCATTAATGAATATATATATATATTCTCAATGGTTTTTTTATTTAAAGTATTTGAAACTTAGTAGGAGGTTTATTTAACTTACACTGGTTACATTAGTTACATGTTGTTAATACATTTTATGAACCTAGTGTAATATATACATGATTGTTGTTTTTATATACTATCGTTTTTTCTAAAGTTTATGTAATTTATTTCCTTTGGACAACGTAACAGTTTACACTGCCATAAAATATGATTCACATCTAAAGATACAAATCTGAGAAAGAGAGGCAGTTGTCTCAATGTTGATAGTATAGATATTATATACATCGTGTGTTTTGATTTTACAAATACATCTGAAAATGTAAATAAAATAATATAGTTTTGGTGCAATGTACGAAAATCTCAGAACTTCAACATAACAGTTTTTTTTCTTTACACTGTGATGTCTTAGATTATTAAAACAGCTCCTAGTCCTCTAATTTAAAGTTTAAATGATTAACCTACCAGTAGTATTAATTATTACAATGACAACATTTTCTGCCAATGTGTACATTTCAAAAATTCGAAAGTTTCAGCATTTATGGTGATTGGTATACTATTTCCAGTATTTGAAGTGCAACATCTTGGCTCCTAGTGAATGAAATTGAAAAAATTTAGCGGGGCTTCAAAAAGTAAACATTTTAGACATACTAATTTACGATTATAATCAAGTAGCAAGACTTTTTCAGAGTTTAAAATATCGAGTTTTTAAAAGAATATTGAAAAAAATTACTCTCTCTTTTCAAAAAAGTTAATTATAACTTTTTTAAATCGACGGCTAGACAAATTCTGGTGTTAGGCCTTGAAAGATGAGACTTGAAACTATCGGAAACACATCTGTACTCCAATTTTTGATATTACGCTATTTGGTTCAAACTTTTAAAATGCTGTAATTATAACGAGCTTATTTGTAACAAACTTCTGACATAATGACAAACACCAAATATTGAGAATAAAAATGGAAATTAAGATTAGATAAACAATAGCATATGTACAATAGTATGTACGTACTATTTGTTATGAATTAACAACAATAATGTCATTGACAGAACCTAGTGTAAGTATAATACTTTTTTCAATATTAAAACAAATGCTCATATCATTACAATTTACTTTCTTTATAATATACTATAAAAATATAATGATCAGCAAGTTTGATTTTATTATACTGCTGTATTAATAACGAAATTATGCATTATTGCAATCCTAAAGTAATAAAACGTAAAAAAAAAATGGTTTGATTTCGAGATTATTAGATCGAGGGAGTATAATTTCATAAAAATCAATAAAACTAATGATACGCTATAAATTCTTACCTCTGTGAAAATATTTAATTGAGTGACAGCTAAAATATGTCAGGGTTATGCGGGGACTTTCTCCTTATACACCTCATCGCACTTGGCGACTGCAGAGTCTTGTTGTCCAAATGTGGCGAATAAAAGGCAAGATAAGAAGAGGGAAGAAGAAATTAGAAATACAGTTTTCTGCTGTAAATTTTATTGCAGAAAAGTATTGGCGCGATCCCTGTGGCGATGTGTCGAGTAATGCAGCTATGGCAAAGAAGTTTTGAAATTTTTCGTAAAAGGAAAGTAAGGAGAAAAATTCCGTAAGCGGGAAGAGGATTGGTTCTGGCGATCAATGCGCGCATGTGAGCTCGTCGCGTTCTCCCTCTCTTTCTCCTGGTGTACCTGAAGGACTTATGCGAAGAAGCATCGCCATAAGTTTTCCGATTCAACGGCAATTTGCTCGCAAAGTCGTCTCGCGAGACGCACCCGAACAAACGAGTTTATCCGTTGCCCTCCCATAGAGAGTTCGTATCGGGTTTTTAAATAACTGCTATATCTATTTATCAGGTGCAGCTCAGGGACGTGTCCCGAGCTAAATGGAGAGAATCCCATTACAGAATCCGCATCTTTCTTCTTTTTTCCTTGATTGTATTGCGTCTATCTCAAACTCACAAAAGTAACTGCAGTAAACAATTGCCTTTTCAAGTTGCATTTTATATGAATGTAAGTTTAAATAAATCTTACAGCTTAAATAACAAAAAGTAAACTTATTTATAAAATATTCGCAAACTAAAGCCAGTATCATTTTGATTATTTGACAAATATACCGTGAAACAAATGTACGAGAATCAATATGCACCAATATGGATTTCGAGTAAGCAAATAAGGAACTGACTCTCTGCTTGACTATACTGTGTTATTTGAATTCCCAACAATGAGTTATTCACTAATCAAATGGAGTCCATAGTGGCAGAGATTAAGTTTTCAAGCTTAGCCGCGAGTAAAGTAGTTTTTTGACAAAATGATAGAAGGAAGAAAATCGTTTGGGCCAAGGCGCAAAAGCTGTATAGCTGCGCACACGTATATAGACCGGCAATTCCGTTGCGGAGCAAAAAGTCGCAAAAGTCCGAATCGCTTCTTCAGCTTCGGCCAATGTGCCCTCGAGCGCCGACTCTCTTCGGGCGCCCAAGACAGTAATGAGAAACGGTTGGGAATACAAACAGTGCAGCAGCGCGGCAGAGAGAGAGAGAGAGAGAGAGAGAGAGAGAGAGAGAGAGAGAAAGAGAGAAAGAGAGGCGGTAAAGGCACTCGCACACGCGCATTGCATTATGGTATTTGGAAAAAATCGGTAGGCCCGGGCATGGAGCACAGCAGGCAGCAGTATATAGTGAGGTATAAGCGCGCACTGCAACCCGGTTCCCGATATTGCCACTCGAATTTACATATTTCAGGGTAAGGATGCCTGCTCATCGAAAAGTATATAGGCCCGCTCTGTTTCTCTCTCTCTCTCTCTCTCTCTCTCTCTCTCTCTCTCTCTCTCTCTCTCTCTCTCTCCTCTCTTTTTGTGTTGCAGCAGCGAGAGCGGAGAGTCCGAGAGCGCGCGCGCGCGGCGCCTTAACTTGGCGCTCTTTTTAAACGTTTTCTTAATTAAACGTTTTCTTTTCGGCGGCGTCTCAACGACTCTCCGGACCGAGAATCAACCTGGAACACCGTAACAAGCCGAACCGAAATTCCGGCGCTCCCTCCTTCCCTCTCTCTCTCTCTCCCTCCTATCCTCTCACTGGTAGTGGTTCAGAAGAGTGAGGCCCTCGCTCAATGGAAAATCCGCCCTTTATTTCGCACTAAATCGTCCGGCGGTCGACGTGGCTCCTGATGGAAGTTTATGTGTCGGCCGGGCGAGAGCGAACGAACGAGATGGGAACGACTTGTATGTATACGCAAAACGCTCAAGGTTGTGTGCTGGAGTATATACATGCAGTTAGTCAGCGCCCTCAGCTACGGCTTCTGCGCAACTAATCAGGATAGCCAAAATAGCCTCACGCACACGGTACACAATCTCAAGCCTATACAGTGGTTTGCGTTAGTATGCTCATAGCGAATAGAGCGACGAGCGGCGAGCGTTCCTCCCTCGACCCTCGATATATACCGCACACACACACGTATATGCGCGCTCTGCAGGTTATATGCGTGCACGAGTCGAGAAGTCGCCTCGGGCGACGCGCTTTGCCCTTTACGATCCTCGAATTAGCTACTATATGCCGTGGTCCCTCTTCCTCTCTTTCTTTCTCTCTCTCTCTCTCTCTCTCTCCCTCTCCCTTCCTTGCCTCCTCGTCAACAAAGAAGTCTTGACTCGCGGTGCATTCGCGACTACTACTATGCTGCTACTACTACTACAACTACTACTACTACTGTTGCTCATCGGCGCTCTCGCGGCTGCGAGAAAGAAATTTCGGCTCCGAGATCCTCGGAGCAGTCGGGCATATAACCTCGTCCCGTGGACTACGCTTCTGCTTTCTCGCGAGATATTGGCCGGCCACTCTCCACCCTTTTGTTAAGAGAGAGCCTTCAATCTCGAAGGCGCTGCTGCTGAGCCGCGCGCGCTTCGCTGCATACCAGCGCTTTTTTTTATCGAGTCGCGGCGGCGGCGGCAGCATTTGCATGCGCAAGCGCGCGATCGAGCCAACGAGCTGCCGGAGAGAGAGAGAGAGAGAGAGAGAAGAAACGCGAGAATGAATCGCTGCTGATGGGGCGATTTACCGTTACCGGCTTCTCGTTGGGGGCAGGCTGAGAGAGGAAGAGACGAGAGAACGAGGCGCCTCTTCGCCGAATCAAGGGCGGAAGAGCCGAGTGAGCGAAGGAGCCGATAATGTTATACACGCGAGCATCGATATATGTGATCGATTCGTGTGGATCGGGCCTTAATTCGACGGTTCGGCCATGTGCGCTGCTCCACGCGGATACGCTTCGAGAGAAAGAGAGAGAGAGGGAGAGAGAGAGAGAGAGAGAGAGAGAGACGAGCCATATAGCGCGGCTGCTGTTGTTGGTGCTGCCGCATCGGTAAGCGTGATTCTCTCTCCCGACGCTCGCCAAACTAAGGGTGTGTAATTATGTCATTTGCCGAGGATAAAGATTATTGGTTCTGCGGATTATGATATTGCACGGCCATAAAATTAATTAGCGGATTCCCTTAACCGAGCCACGGTCATTATCCGTGCCGTGGTGAGTTTTTTAAAAAAGCGGAGGGCATTAAGGGAATCGACTTGCACCACTGATTATTGAACCGAGTATTAGGACACGAGCGCAGGGAGCTTACTTACACTGATCATCTCGCGTGGCCCGAGTCGCTGCTGCTGCTCTTTATCCCCGGCTCTTTCCACCTCTAACATATGCCAGCTATTCTTCCCTCCTGCGTCCTTTCATTTACCAATAAGATTAATCGTTATGGGATTTTTTTTAATATCTGTTATTATCAGGAGCTTATATTAAATAGCTTTTCTTTTTGCAACATAAAAATTAGACCGCTTCTACATTTCATACTTGTATATATGCTTTGGAAATTTATTTTTTAACATAAAAGTTAGGGTCCTTCCGCACACTGGATTGTCTTATTTCTCAAATTTCTTTTTGTGCTCTGCTCCAACAAGGTCTGCGGCTACCTACACATATCCCAGTCAGCCAAATTGAAATGTGCGAAATAAAAAAAATTAGGACGAAGATCCATTTTTTTATTTCACAGAGGTTTAATTCACATCGAAACATGCGCGAAACTAACTAGTAGAAAGAAAAAATAAAATCTATATATTTATGTGAATTTCTGTAGGGATTACAAGTACCGACAATTATAATTTAACTCATAATGTAATTTAATGATAAGTGCCAAAATAAAATTATTAATAATACTTCTCACATAGCAAGAAAGCTTGTTTGCGAGAGTTTAAATAAATATTACATTAGAAGGATCCTGTAACACCCTTTCTGCAAGGTAAACGGAACATCCAGTAAGCTTAAATTTCAAGCATTCATATAAGCTTCCCGCAGATTTTACGGAATATAAAAAGCAATATCCCAAATATACGCGCACGAAACATTACATAAAATCTTGCAAAAAGACTTATACGGCAACCTTAAATTAAGTTAAGATTGGAAATTATTATATAAAAAATCATTATGCAAGAAATGATAGTAAAATTGCTTTTGTACATAACGAATAAAAATTAATGCATTTTATTTATGTAATAAATATTTTATAACACTCTAACCTAAAAATCGCAACTTTGACATGATTTTTAGGCTTTCATGGTATAAATCATTGTTCGACACTGATGGGAAAGTTGGTTTTTTAACGCATGCGCTTATTACTCACTTTCGATAACATTTACTGATTTAACAATATATTGTTCTTCTCTGTCTTTAATAGACACATGAAAACAAAAGCATTCCAATAATTCAACATTTTTCCATTCAACATTTTCTGAAATGCTTATGATTTTATGGATAAACGTTAACATACAGTCGCGTATACGTTAACGTACATTCGTACTATATGTATCATAACTGTTAAATGTCTTTTTATTATTGCATAATACATTGATTGATGATTACAAGTTGTTTTACAATCACAAGACTCTTTTATGAAGTGTTTAATCGAACCAAAATAGTCAATATTGTAGAATACTTCTACAATACATTGTAGAAAATATCATAAAAGAGATATAAAAAATATAGATAATAAGCTTTCATTTGCATTTTTGAACGAGTAATAGCACTTTTTATTCAAAAATTATGATCGATCAAAATTTAAGTTAATTTTTGGGCCTTAAAATTTAACGTTTATTTCAGTTGAAAAATGCATCCAAAATTAACTCGATATTCGATCATTCATTTTGAACGAAACTTTTGAACGAAAAGTGCTAATAATTAGTTTAAAAATGCAAATGAATTAAAGCTTATTATCTACATTTTTATATCTCTTTTATGACATTTTCGACAATGTATATTAGCCATGCAAGAAAAGTTTTAATACAACCATGTTTTTTTCATATAATTTGATTAAATGAGCGTTAACTCGGGGTCCATTAGACTAAAATACGAGACACGTATCTGATATTTTTGATCAAAGAATATCTCTGTAAAGTCTCGTCAACATCGGTTTCCTGGACTCCTTGGGTTCCCCTTGCAAGTTAAGAGTATGCGGTGTTAAAGGACCAACATTATTGTTAAAATTCTTTTACATAAGCTCTACAGTTGTGGATGTCATGCATGCAGTGTTTGAAGGCGTTGCAAAAAAGTGATGCAACTTTGTTTCGATACAGAGTTTTCGGACATGGACCGTTCCATTTAAAAATTCCTAGAATTAATTGATAAGAGACTGAAAATATGTCAAAGAATGTCTCTGTAAAGTTTTATCAAAATCGGTTTCTCGTTCCCCTTATTAGACTTCCCGATTTGAGAAGCATGTAGAAAAGTTTCTTCTACAGTGCGTAACCTTATACTTTCTTCATATGGATAGACTCGAAGACGACCAACATTGACACATTTTTGTTTACAAGCTTGACAGTCGAATTTACCGTTAAGCTGTTATATTCTTAATTCCGCTTACAGTTGGAATTTATAAATTTATACCATTATGTAGGTAAGTGCTTTTTATGCTCTAAGTGACGATGTAGTGATCCATTTCCTCTGATAATGAAATCGTAATCAGAGACCCCGAAAGCCTCTGAATCGGCATGTTCTTTTGATGCTATTATCTTAAATTTTGTATATCTGATAACGGACTCCTAGTCAACTACCCCGAAAATCCCTGATTAGGCATTTTCTTTTAATTTTTCCATCATTGTCCGAAATCCTTGGCATTGGAAGAAAAATAGCCATCTACATATCGCCATTTTGGACTCTGCTATTGTGCATTTTAAAAACGCACTAATGAATCTTAAAGTTAAGATACCATGGACGCAATAAATTTACTTTCCGAGGTTCCGAGCGAGAGATTTCCATGTACTATTGTCTAAAAATATTTTTCATAGAACATTTACGGTTTTTTTGACTAAAATTGTTTATAACAATTAAGGCTTCAATTCTTCTTGAAAAAAGTGCCAGATTCTGAAAGAGCGAGAAATTTTACATAAGGAAAACTCATGTTCGAATTTTTGGAAGATTTTATCATGGTGAATTCTGACCTGGCAAAATGCGTTCAGGTGTTAACGGAATAACCACAGAAGTTTGTATATTACGAAACTTTTTTTTTAATTTATGCACGGTTTTGAAATAGTTATTGAGCTGCACACACTCTTTATAGGATTCTGAAATCCCATCGAATTTGCTGAAGTTGCAGTATATTATAGTCATTATTTTGTTGAACAAAAGTTTCCATGGACGCAATGTCCGACTGTCAATAGTTTTCGAGGTATGGAATTCGGAAAAGTTAGAAAGTCGGCCATATACGCCAACGGCGTTCAACTAGAATATTAAATAAAAGTACAAGATGTTTGGGATAATAGATATCGAAGTTTTTTAGGCCATGACCATTGTAGAAGGTCCTTGACCTTATGTTTTCTTGCAACTATCAAGGTCTCTCCAAGATCAATTCGATTTTTTAATATACCTCTTCATTTTTATCCAAGCGATCTTCTAGATAGTTTTAATAGCTTAGGTATTAATAAATCAGTTATTATAATAATTTATAGCACTGTAAAATGAATCTGCACCTCTGTCACGCTTATCCGTGACATAAGTAGTCTATTATTTCATCATCTACCACACGGCACGCAGTGTTATAAAATAGTATCGTAATGTACTATTACAGTATCTAAATCGTATATTACGTAATAAAATACTTTATTTTTGTAAAAAATGAGTATAATAAATATATTTAAGACATATTTTGAATTTTCAAAGTGGATCCACTATTACTGCTAGATGCAAGGCTCTGTCTGTGGCAGAGTGTGCTTTTTTCTTGTTCAATCTGAGTTAAGCATCTTTGCCTCGCGAACATATTTTTATCTTGCAAACATAATCTTTGAGTGTTTAATATATTATAAGAATTTAAAAAATTTTATTATATTAGACGAGCTTAGTGGCGAATTATTTAAGTTTTTTCCATAATCTCTCGGTTCATAAAGATATTTATATGAGCACACACACGGGGCTCACACTTATGGACAGGCATACAGACCGGGAGGCACACGGACATGTTCAGTTACAGCTGGAAGGGCAGACAATTGTAAACAAAATTATTTTTTTTTAAATGACTTTAAAATATGTTAAATATACATATTTTTAAGTTGAAAAATTAGCATCAACAAAAGCAAATGCCAAATTATGTTTACGAATTCGAAATGTATAAAACGTGAGACACGTTATTTTGTAATTAGTCCATAAGTGGACAAGTTTGTTTCATGAGACACTAATACGAACTCATACCCTAAATTATAAAGCCAAAGCTTATTTCAATTTGAATCGGGAGATTTCAAAAGATAAAAAAGTTGATCCAAAAAAGTAAAAATATGAAGTAAACTACAAAAGCGAGAACCCAGAAGAAAAAGCGAAAGTGCAGAAAAAATCGTTTCCAATTAATCCGTACTTAGCATTCTCAAACTTAATAATTTGTTCCAATATATATGCAACATATAATTTACTAGCAAAATTCATGCGGGCTCCGAACGCTTCATCTTTACATGTGGGTCATTGATTAATTAATTCTTACAAATACTTGAATATTAAAAAATACTTTCCAATTCATTTCTTTTTTTTTACTAATGCTAAATATTTCTCGCAAAATATTAGTGTCATACAAAACAATGATTTACAACATCTGACCACCACTTTTTTAAGAGTGGATAAATAAGTTAAGCAGCGACGATTCGCTAAAGGCAATTTTTTGAACATGCCTAAAAGGATTTCAACGCATGAAAACACTAACAAACAAATATTAAACATAGAATAAAGAATTTCTGACTCTGATAACGATATAAAACGATGATCAGCGGTGATCAAGTGTGGTTTACTGTGATTCACGGTGATCAGTAGAGATTAAGTGTGATCTTTTGTGATCGACTGAGATGGACTGTGAGCGACTGCGAATCACAGGGTTCAGTAGAGATTAATTGTGATATATTGTGAACTACTGTGAACACAGAGATCAATAGAGATCAACTGTGATCTTTTGCGATCGACTGTGATCGACTGTGATTGACTGTGATCGACTGCGAATCACAGTGATAAGTAGATATCTATTATGATCAACTGAAATTGACTGTGATCGACTGTAATCGACTGTGATTGAATGATTTCACTGTGGCAGCCTGTGATCAACTGTGATTGACTGTGATTTACAGTGATTAATAGAGATTAATTGTGTTCTATTATGATCGGCTCTGATTGACTTTCATCCATTATGATTAAATGAGATTAACAGTGATTGTCTGTGATCGACTGTGATTTAAAATGATCAAAAGAGATTATTGTGATCAGCTGTAATTGACTATGATTAGTGGAAATTAACTGTGAGTTTTTGTGATCGAATGTGATTTAATGATATTGACTTTGATCGAATGCAATCGACTACGATATAATTACTGCTACGATATAGTAGTTTACAGTGATTCACAGTGATCAGTAGAGATTACCTGTGATCTATTGTGATCGACTCTGATTGAATGTGATTGACTATAATAGAATGAAATTAAATGAGATTGACAGTGATTTTCTGTGATCGACTGTCAATCACAGTGATTAGTAGAGATTAAATGTGATCCATTGCGAATCACAATCAGTATAGAGTTTAATTGTATCGACATATTGTGATCGACTGTGATTAAGTGAATTTCACTGAGATAGTCTGTGATTGCCTTTCGTAATTTAGAGATTTTCTGCCGATTGGAATAAAATTAAATATTATAAAAATAATTAATAGTTTTTACATTAACATTATATAAACGAGAACAATGTCAATTATAAACAACACGTTTTATAAATCCACTCTCGTCTGCTAAATGCATATAAGAAAATGATCGATTTCCTTTAGTGTCTGTTTTTTCGATTTAAAAATCACTTTAGGCAGAATACCATAACTGGAATCGTGAATAAAAAAAATAATAAATTATAATGATTATACATAATAAAAATGAAATATTTATATAAATAAATTTACATATTTAATTAAATAAAAAAATACTTACTTATAAATATAAATATATATAAAAATACCTTATAGTATAAGGTGGAAGAGAAACTATATTTGTACGTTTTTCTAATTCTATATTTGATAAATCATGACTTCTTATAATTATTTTCAAAATGACATTTCTTTAAATAAAACTTTTGAGAGCAAAAGCAACTTCAAGTTGTCGTTTAATTATATATTTCAAATGAATATGCAATGCAAATGTAATTGTTTTCAAATAACAGAAATAAGATATGGGATACTATTACATTGCTTTCTCAGAGAGGAAGTATTGTATCGGTGAGAAATTTTTTTTTTCAAAAATGATTAAAAAGATTTTTTTAAATTTTTCGAACAAAAATTTAGTAGTTTGGAGAAAAATTGGTGTCTGCGTGCGTGCGTGTGGGTGTGTGTGTGTGAGTGTGTTTGTGTGTGTATGTCGAGAACGCATGTACACATTTCAAAGTATAAATATTTTATGTGTATGTTTTACTCGTTTTTTTTTGTCGCATGAAGCCAGAAAAATAAATTTTAAGATTCATTGATTTTCCTTTGTTTCAGAAAATTACTTTTTAATTTTAGTTTTTTAACTTTTTTGTTAAGGAAGGTTAATGTTTAATAAACTTATAATATGCGTTAAAGAAAGTGTTAAATTACCTACAATTTGAAGTATTATTTTTTAAATTACTTGCGTCGTTCTTTTGTTATTTCGAGAAATGTCATTTTTTTAAAATATGGTTAACACTTCTGAATTTCATTATTAATCATTATGAAATTTTACTCAATTTTATAGATTATTGTGAGCATAAATTTTCAGGAACTAATATATTATATTTTTTTAGAAATTAACAATATTAAAAAAAAAACGGTTTTCTGTCAGATTCGATAACGGGTGTAAAACTGTTCAAATCTTTTCAAACTTTTATACATAAATAGCACTTTTATTCCTTAAGAGCTGTATATTTTTTATATACATTTAGTTAATAAGTTTTCAAGTTATTTCAATTTCTATGATTTTTAAGGTTTTTTAAAAAGATTTGTATTTTAATAAAGATTCGATGGAAACCGGTGTTAAATATCTCATTTTATTTGTATTTTCAAATATTTTTGAAATATATTTTATTGAATTATAATTTTTCAATATTTGGTGAATGAAATATATTTTAAATTACTTACTTTATTTATAAATTATATAATAAATGTATATTAGAACAAAACGTTAAGTTAAAGAAAGCTAAGTGCCAATGAATTGGCAGCGGTTTTTTATCTTAATAAACCTTATTACAAAAAAAGTTGACAATACTTTGTTAATTTTTGTAATGCAATATATCTGGTTTTTAGACAATATCTCTAAATTTAGGGTTAATTGATCAATTCGTTCAGTAGATGAGTGTGAATTTATATGTTTGTATAATACGTATAAATAATTTTTTCTTAATACATAGAAGACATGCAGAGCAATTGTAATTTCATTATTATTGTAATATTATAAAATATTTTTAGTGTATGCTCGTGTACAGGAGATTATGTAAATTGTTAATATCTCTCTCTCTCTCTCTCTCTCTCTCTCTCTCTCTCTCTCTCTCTCTCTTCTCTTTCTTGTTTTCTCATGACAGCTTGTTATTTATTTATTTAAAAGAATTTTTGTAGCATTTAGAAATGGAGAATTTAATCATAGATTTCTTATTTGGGTTTTACATTTAAATTCTTATATTTAATGTAGATCCCCTTTCTTTCTAACATATAAGGGTGCAGCATCTGTGTCTTTTAAGCGGAATTGATATGCTTAACATGTGACAATTGTTTGCTTTTGCTACGGATGCATATGAAAAATGCTTCATTTATTTTGTAATCAGTGTATGCTGTATTATAATCAAAAAATCATTTCTTATTTTATGAATCATTTGGACAATAAAATGATTCTGTAGTTCCCATTTCCCTCAAACTCCCGATACCAATTAAGAAAAATAAATAATCTATGTCCAAACTTAAACTTGATACCTTTATAGCTAGCGAAAAACATTCAAAACATTTGAATATAACAGATATGTTTACGGTTAATTCAAATTTTGTTCCACCAAATATAGGGTAAAGAGTGTATACCTGCACCAATTGGAGGTTGGTTCAGTCTCATCTGAGCCAGGCGTGTGTCCCTCATCGTTATGACGATGACCAGGTCATCTGCATATTCGACGAAGTAGACCCCCGGCGGCATCGGCAGGTCCAGCGTTATATCTCGTTATGTATCACGTTTCATATGTCGGGACTCATGATCGAGCCCTGCGCCACACCCGCTGTCATTTTCGTGGTCTTGACCCCGGTCTCCATTACGTAAATGATGTAGCGGTCTCGTAGGTAGTCAGTCAACACCCGGAGAAGGTAGGGGGGCAGCGGGAAGGCGTCGGAAAACGCCCGCACCGTGTTCCCCCACCTCGCCGAGTTGAAGGCGTTTTGTACGTCGAGTGTTGCCATGAGCACTATTGGCCTGACTTTGTGGCTTTCCGTACCTGCTATGCCCCAAGGGATCAGCGTCACTGGTTCCGGTTCACGGTCTAGTTGTGACGTTAGTCTGCCAATGTCTAGTCTTTTGAGGTTCCATCCTACTGGGGAGGGAGGGTTCTCTTATTTGCCCGCGTCTTGTCCGTCACGTCAAAGATGATGTACTGATGGTCGCTGGCCGTGTAGCCCTCGAACACCCGCCATCTCCTGACTCTCGGTATAATTCTGCCTGCCACGAATGTTTCTGTACGGTTTGCTGATCATTATGACTTCAACGTCCATCTCCGCGGCGTGCGCCAGACTGCTACCGTTCAGGTTGCCTTGGGGTATTGTCGTCATTTTGACCTTGCCTCCGTCAAAGCTGTCTTTAATGCGTGACACTAAGCGGTGCCGGGAACGTACGCCGCCCTCCTACTCTCCTGCCCTCCTACGCTGGGCAGAGGAAGCAGGCGGGAGCTCCCATGCAAGCCCCGGATCGATGCCCGGTCTGTCCTAGTACCGTGCTCAGTGCGTCTCGTAATTCGGAGGTCTCCGTTACGTAGCCCAAGTCCAAGATCTCTAGGGTGACCTTTAGAGTCAAGTCTCTGACGACTCGCTGGTAGACGTCCGTTCAGTTCTTGTAGTAATTGTGAGCATTCGTCCCCCCTGGTTCGTATTAACATTGCTCCGTCCTTTGTATTTGTAACTCCCTAACTTCAAGTTTTTTGTTGGGTCGTCGGTTGTATGTAACATCCGCATCATGTACGCGAACGTCTTGCCCTCGTTTGGTACCACGAGGTGGTCTCTGGCTGTCCTTTCGTGTCGTCTGTTGTGTCTTTTTTTTCTTTTATTTTCTTTTCTTACGGCTTTCCACCATTTTCCATTCCCCCTGCGTACGGTTTGTGCCGGCTCTTGGTTCAGCTGCTGTGAATTCTTTTCTTCCCACAGCAGCGTCACCTCCGCCGTCACTTGTCAGCAGCGTAGGCAGCTGAACGCTGTGGATCGGCTACTGTTTCTTCGCGGCTTTCCTTGCCTCGTTTACAGTTTCTGGGCTCTCCTCTGGACTTCTTATACGTTTTTGAGTCCTTGATTCAACCTGTGTTCTTCTCTCTTGTATTCTATTTCTTCTTAACGCGTCAAGCATGGACCTTAAGATCTTAAGGCCATCCTTGACATCTTCCGAGATATTCTTCTGCTTCTCCGAAGCCCTGTCCATCTTCGTTAGCTGTTGCAGCAAGTTTTCAATACTTCGCACGACTTGGTCTTCCGAGGTTAGCTGCAACGTCGCGGCAGTCTCTGTTACCCCCAGACTGTCCGTATCGCTGAGGGCGCTCATGAAGCTCGCCGCACTTCCTCTTCTGCTCCTGTTCTCTTGTGTTATTGCCGTTGTAAGGTATGACACTATGTTCCGCTGGGCCGCTGAAGCTTTAGCAGTTTCAGCTCCTCTGGGACTAGTTTTTTGTCTCTCTCCTCGTCAACGTTCATTCTTTGAATCCATTTTCTGCTACATAAAAAATTCGACCCGCCATGTGACCGACCCTCTGGATCCCCCCGTCTATGGGGGCAGCTGGCATGGCCCCAACACATGTATGTAAGAGGTGCCAGACTAGGTACATCATGCCGGGATATAGCACGCCCCGTCTCGCTAGTTCACCTCCACTCTCTCGAGCCTCCCTCCCCGAACAAGGAGTTCAGCTATATGGAGAGTTTCCGACAAGCACCACGTGACGAAGCGCACTTGCCGTTGCCGATTTGCCGGGACTGGCTAAGACGCCGGCCTCCCATCTTGTCAACAGCAGAAGCCAAAGGTGGTTCAGGTAACTTCGGCACGCAACCTCCGTTCGCTTCTCCATGCAGGATCTCCCTTTGCCAGCGCACGGGCCGCATCGCACGGTAAACGCGATGGTCGCCATTAGTTTGGAAGTTGCCTTCCGTTCATAGAAAGAGCGCTCCCGTAAGCCCATCACCCGGTCGGCCATGAGGCCGGCCTTCGGCAAGGTGCGGGTAGTAGATGGGAATAAAGTTTATGTTACTATTTATAGTTTTGTATTATATTCTAGGGTGACAGTTGCGGTCCTATAATTTGCAAAGGAGTCTTGATAGGTATTGTTCAAACAACTGACGTAAAATGCACAAATGGCGCTCCTGATACGTTTGGAAATATATTCGAATATTTATATTTTATTAATGATGTATTAAATAATTTGTAATTTTTTATTATTACAGTGTAACAGTCAATAAAATATGAAATGCTAAAATTCTATTTCAAAATTCTCTTTCATTTATATATGGCGAAGATAATCGTCGATGCTTGAAATGTGAAATAGACCATTTTATTATTATAGTTTTAAAACAATTATATTTTTATAACATTCGTGTTCAATAAAATATTTCTCCATTATTGGTGCGAATTTCCACAGTAATAAAATTATATAGTTTCCGACTTCTTCGAGTATATAATGAAATGTACATGAAATCATAATAATCATTACATAATTATATTTAAATTGTTCTCTTCTCTCTGCATCAGTTGAACATGTACTTTCTTCTTATAATAATTCTTATTTCTGATGTGGGTAAGTTTTTTATCAATTATTTATTTATATCAATTAATCGTAAAGTTAAATGATGAACTTTAGTTATTGCGATAGCTGATTGATTTACTATATATTTCAAATTAATTAGTTAAGATAAAATTTGCAATATTGTTGCGTACTTATGTTTACTCATTTGCATTATTTTGTTGCAACAGTAACAATTATTCTAAACTTTTTGTAGACAACTGTCAGTAGAATAACAATTACATTATACTTATTATAGAAGTAAATATTTTAGTATATAGGTATAACCTAAATATAAGAGGGATTTAGGTATTCAAAATTATAAATAAAGATTTGACTAATTTATATAAATAATTACATATGTGATTATTACTTTTATTTCATTTTTATCCATTTGAAAAAAGATTTATTAAATAACTCAATTGAATTTCAAAAACTTCAGGAGTTAAATGCAATCCAATAGTTAACGGATTCGATGCTATAGACAATGAATTTCCATTCATCGTATCATTAAGAAATGGAGAAACTAATCTCCAACATTGCGGAGGTTCTATTATTAGCGATAGACATGTAATTACTGTTGCTCATTGCTTCAATGCTCTTCATACCATAAGAAATACAATTGTTGTTGCTGGTACTAACAGTCAATCGATGAGGCCATTGGTATACCATATAGAACAGCTACATGACTACAGCAATTGGTCCAAGAAGAAACCTGGAAGGCACGACGTTGCCATATTGACGGTTAGGATTCATATAAATTTTATAGTTTTAGTATTCAAAGATTTTAAGAGGAAAAGGTAGCTAATGCATTTTTTAAAAAGATAGTTTTACATTGAACATTGTTTACATCAGTAAAGAAATGTACACATTGACTATCTTTTAATTTGATAACTCTTAATAACAATTATTCACTTACTTATTACTTTTTACAGTTAATAGAAAGAATAGACATAATATCGCCGAATTCGAGAGTGAAAAAGGTTGCACTGCCAAGAGGGCAGCCAGTCGAGAACTCATATGCTACCCTTGCAGGTTGGGGAACTGTACTTATAAATATTGAACCAGATAACTTACAGAAACTTAAAACTAAAATTCTGCCTGTTCAATCATGCATAGAACTTTATAAAGATGTTTATTTCAATCCACCTTATGAAATGTGTGTATATTCAGCCTCAAACAGAGGTTGTAGCAGCGTAAGTCTGTCTTTTTTTAACATAGAATATTTTTGGTCAAGTCTTATCAAAACTTTATCTTTAACTGGAATTTGGAATTTTTTTGTAATATTACGAGACATAATAATAAGATTAAATTATTATTGCCCAATTCTTTTGTAATATTTCAGGGTGACAGTGGTGGTCCTTTAGTTTCCCTAGGATTTTCAAACAAGATTTTAATAGGCCTCGTTCAAAAAACCGCTAAGGAATGTGCAAAAGGCCATCCCGATTTTGTAGTAAATGTATACATGTATTTGGATTTTATTGAAGAAGTATTGCGTATTGAAAATACCCATATGGAACCCCATATTGGTCCCTATTTGGGACCCAATATGGGACCCCATATGGAACCCCACATGCGACCAGGTTTAATCCGAATAAAAAATTAATGCAACAAAATCACAAATAAAAAAGCACTCGAATTTGTCCTACCTATATACCTCAATAATTCTTGGTACATTTTTTTATCACTGGTTATAATCACCGTCTTCCAATATAATAATGAACATATTATCGTATTAAGCATGCTCTTAAAACCTCTTTCGTGAATTTAATTATCAAGTGACGTGGTAGCGTCACGATGGCAAGTATGAGTCACAATGTACGAAGCCAAGGTAGCGCACCGCGACATTATATACATTGAAGTGGCTCTTTTTAACCTCTACGAATTCACGTGCGAAATATTATCGGCCTAAAAATAAAGATATTAATTTTGTCTTCTTATTAAAAAGATTATCTTTAAGAAAGACACATTAATTTAATAAGTTTTAGAAATTTTGTGAGACTAATTTCTCTACCTCTTTTATTTCCCTTCTTCGGCATCATACAACAATAACTCTCGAAATCGAAACTCGAAAACCTTGCTTTGGAGCGTGGAGCAGTTAGTCTTGAATCGATTATTATTATTAGCTATAATATTGAGACGAGAGAAGTGTGTGGAGCAGAAGTTTAAATATCACTAGCGATAGCTTAATGCGCGTAAATCGCGCAAATTATATTGCGATTTAGGTTTAAAAAAACAAATTCTAAAATCAAATATACACAAAAAATAAAAAAGTCAGTTGTTTTCTACATATTTGTATTAATCCAGAAATAATTAATTAATAGTATAAGTACTAATCACTTCAGTTTTAAACCAACACAGTACATTTAATCAACTATTTCTTTATAAATTAATAGTAAATTATAAATAAATATAATCGAAATAATTCCATTATAGATTTTTTACTCTACATATATTTGCCAAACTATTTTTTATTTGTATATAAAGCAAAGTGAACCATGTGACAACTGAAAAGTTTAAAGAATATTGAAAGTTTAAAATAAAAGCATTATTTAAAATTTCTTACATTCGATTCACATTTAAATATATTACTTTAAATATTTCAATTATAAAAAAGCAGTTTCTTTCGTAATGACTAAATTATTTTTCAAAGTATTTATTTAATATTTGATTTGCAACTATAAATAAATTAACCCATTAACGACAGGTGAGCCCACTCGGTTAGGAGTGGCCCTTGTGGTCACACTTCTCACGGTAAAGTCCAACCTCTGGCGTCCGCTTAGCACGCGCTCACCGGGCAACGCTCTCAGTCGCGTCAATGCTCTTGCAGCAACGCTGTAACAGAGACGGCTAACGAGAGGCTCTGGCACTAGGAGCAGAACCTAGCGAAAAAACCGGGGACCATCTGGCCCGGATGGTGGTACCCCTGTAATGGGCTCCACGTCTAGGATACAGGCCCCAAGCCAAGATGTTAACATCCGTGCCTAGGGCTGCGTGGTATCAGGGGAGTGGTGCCGGGAACGGTGTCTCTGGGATACTAGGCGACCTCCCAGAGTAACCAGCCTTACCCCCGCACGCAGGGCTCTGCGGGGGTGGACCTTCATTTCCCTAGCTACTCGTGGGAACAAGATGGAAGAAGAACAATTAAAAAACAAAACAGTTGAGATGAGCACTTTGCAAGTGCCCAGGATGGAAAGAGCGGGGACCTCTAGGTCTCGAACAGTCAGCGAGACAAGTACAAAGAGCGATTGCAGTCACGCTAGCGCGTTCAGCAACGCTACCGCGCAGGACATAGATAGCTGCCAGAGAGACTGGGCGGAAATAGTAAGTATTCGCCAAGAACAAGCGGAGTTATTCCTACGAGCTGAACAGGAGATACGGAAGATGCTGGAAGCCTGCGACGTGCAGAAG
>UELV01134552.1:0-13248 GCA_900490015.1 Megastigmus stigmatizans | reverse complement strand
TAAAGGAAAATACTAACTTAACAATCTCTTTAACCATTCAATTTATAAAAAAACAAACATAACACTTCGATAAGTATACAACATTGCACTAATTCGTTCAAACAGCATTTCCAACACAACCAATCAAAATCCTATTATCACATCAATCCAATCAACCACGAACGATTAGACACGGAGATTGACTTGTTCAATATATAACCCAATTCCGATATCCGCTAAAAAAAAAGGCCAATAGCGTCAAATTCAATAAAGCACTTCGCGCCGCAGTTTTGCCTGCACAGAGTTCGTGCAGCGCGAAACACATATATTGCGCGCTGCGGCAGGGTAATTCCTTGTGCACCTCCATAGCGGCCTCGATTACTTTCTCTGCGCTGCAGTATAGCCGACTCGAGCAAAATGCAGATATATACATCGCGGGTTTATGCGGTGTCACGCGGTAGCCGTTGCAAACCGATATACAAAGGTGCGTGCGCACCTGCATAGGCTAGCATCGGAATTATCTCGTTACACAGACACTATTTGTGCAAAAAAGTAAGTGTAGGCATGGTTTGAGTATAATCGCTCTAAAACTCAAGCTTTAAAAGTGTTGTTATTGACAAAAATAATGGGCGTAAAATCAGATCGTTGATTTTTTGCATGCGCTTTGATGCGTGTCAAGTAAGGTTCATCGTATACTGCTAGCAAAGATAGTACTTAGAATTGACAGTGGTTTGTGATATGAATAGGTCCGCGTAAAATAATCGGTGTGGAAAAAATAGATGTATAGAGTCGGATCAATACCTACATCAAGTATTGGAAATTGTCCCACGTTTATTTAAAAACATATCGCCGAATAACATCGATTTCTATAAAGTCACGAAAAATTCTAAATAATTTAAATATTGGAATATATGAGCAATGGGTATATGGGGTTACATGTTTTGAAATAGGCGTAAAATAGGGGATCCACACACGGGGAAAAATCGTGAGCAAAAATTACCTAAAAGGTTGAGTAAATTTTACTGAGTCGAAGGCTGAATAAAAATTGCTTAAGTATAGTTGAGCAAATTTTGCTCAGTGTACTGGGTAATATTTGCCTAATATTTTCGTCAAGCATAAATTACTCAACGGCCTGAGCAAAATTTTCTTAATGATATTGAAAATAAAAGAACATCTTTTATAAGAATTTTAATAATTTAAAACACATTTTCTTTTCTGCCTAATCCCTATTTAGTAAAAATTAAAATTTCAAACGCTACTTTACGGCAAATAAACGAGATGATCCCGACATGAGGTTAAAGTATAATGGCTCTGTGTTTTCGACTATGCCACCAATCCATTAGTTAGTTTGATGCTATCTAGCCTAGATTTGGCTCAGGATTTGACGAAGTCAGCTGTGTCTATAGATGCATCGTTGATTTAAAATGTATACTATTAAATTGCATAAGGAATAAGTTTTCATATAAATTTTAGAGAAAATAATAGTTTTTGAAAATTACAGTTTTCATTCAAAATTTATGAGCGATATAAAATATAACAAAATATAATTATATTTTAAATTTGTAAATTTGTAATTGTATTGTAAATTGTAAATTTATATTGTAAAATACGTTCAATTATCTTAATTTTCATTCGCTCATAACTTTTGTTCATGTTCTTAAATAATAAGAATCTCGGAATAACTCTCTCTAAAATAGAAATAAAAGCTTATTATTATTACTTTGGTTCATGTTCTCAAATAATAAGAATCTCGGTATAACTCACTCTAAAATACAAATAAAAGCTTATTATTATTACTATTGATTTGTACTTTGTGAAATTCTCTACGATGTATTTTGACCTTTTTAACTCAGGTCCTTGAACAGAAAATTGTTGCCAATCTGTGACCCGTAGGAAGTGGAGTCTTCTTGGAAGAGTAGAATAAAATATTATTTGATTTTATTAATTGATTAATTTACATAGCTATAGGTTATTGCAAAGTTTGACAGTTGCATTTGGAAACATTTTTTCCTTAATAGATCTAATAAAACAAAATAATTATATCGAAACTATTATCCATAATTCTTTAACATTTAGTATTACCCTTAATTATTGAAAATTATTATTATTAAATTTAAAAAAAAAACTTAAAATTATTCGATCAAAAATAGTAAATAATATTAACAGACGTTAATTGCTCGTAAAACTTTATAACTAGGTAAAACAACAACACCAATCTTGATTTTAATGAGCCAATTTATTTAAAATTTTGTCAATGTTTCGACCATTTCGTGTATGGTCATCTTCAGGGCTATACAAGTAATTATATACGTATCTACAAAGTAATAATTATCTCATCGAATTTTCATTTATAAAGAAGAACTCACCACAATATTCTTGTAAAACATGTTTAAAAACGAAGGACGAGCATTACTATACAGTTTTTATTTAAAATTTATTTACCATAAATACCGCTTTCGGAAAAGTCATATTCACTGAAATTTAAATAATGTGTCTCAGAAAGAGATGTAAGTCAAAGTGAGATCGAGCTAAGACTGAATCCAAACGTTACGAAAATTTGAATCGAACCAATACAATAATAACAATAAGAATTATGATAGTAGAAGATATATATATACAATTACAAAAGGCCAAAGCAAACTGACTATGCTGTATTATCTCCGTGTACTGATATTGTCTATAGCTACTTTGTATGCCTGTTTTAAGAACTGTATGTCTGTTTTTCGGTTAATGTTAGATTTATATGTGTACATTTCTGAAAACTCACGTTTGAACCTATTCCTTTCTCTATCCAGAATCATTACTTTATCAAAGGCAAATGAGTGCCCGGTCTCCATTGAGTGCAACGCCAATGCAGAACGTTCATCTGATTTTTTGACACAGTTTGAATGTTCCGCTATCCTTTTTTTTTTTAACAAGCGTGCACTCTGACCGATAGTCACAGCTGAGCACTCCCCGTAATTGATTTTATATACTGTGCCTGGGATACCTAATTTTTCAGTGCAATCCTTGCCTAATCTAACAATATTTGTAAATTTATTTGTAAGTTCATTCATTAAAACAATATTATGTTTACCTAGAAAACTCTGTAAGAAAAGATTTAAGGATTTTATAAATACTATTATAGGTCTATTGCGAGTTAAATGTCTACTGTCATGAATAGGATTAATATTGTTATCTAAAAATTTTATTTTATTCATTAGAATTTTAATATGTTTTTCAATAAAATCATCCGGATAACCATTTGGAATCAAAAAATTTTTTGAAGTTTTTATATTAAGTTTATGGAATTTGGAATCAGCTAGGTTAATAGATCTATCTAATAAATTATAAATAATAGCACTCTTAATCGAAATCGGATGGTAAGACTGGGATTACACAAATCTACATGAGAAAGTTTCTTTTCTGTGCCAATCAATAATAGGCGTATTATCAGGTAGTCTAGTAATGGTTAGATCTAACAAATTTAATTTGTTATCATTTTCGTGTTCTATAGTAAAATTCAAAAAACTATTAAAAGAATTAAAACTGCACACTAGCAATCTCCACTGACTTAACAATCAAAAAGCAATCATCTACATAACGTGTGTATAATAAAACTGAATCTTTTAAAACATTCAAACATGAGTTTTCGAGCTCTTCTAAAACAATTTCTTCGAATAGTAAATAATGATAACGTAGTTTTAATACAATTTATAATTCCTAATTTTTGACTCGTAATTAAAATTACGATAACTTAAAATTGTTATAATTTGCAAGCTTATTGTAACTGAAAAAAATTCTGTTTTCTTGAGAAAGTATTCTAGATCAAATAGCGTGTAAATGTTATATTAAGTACATATATTAGTTCAAATAGCGTGTAAATGTTGTATTAAGTACATATATGGTGACGCAGGGTATTAGCAAAATTCATATCGTGGTCAACATCTACCTATCGGTTTCTTTGACGTTCGTAAAAGAGCGACAATGATGACTAATAAATAGATGTCGATTTATTGCGTTTTGCTTTTCTCAATATAGGCACAATCAGGTAAGCTCGCGATAAGGCGAGCTTTCTATTTTTTTTTTAATTTTTATTCCGATTTCGATTTTTCCATGTTTCATTCTCTACCTCTAGCTTTGTCTGCGCATATGTTGTATGAGGATAAATAGAGTAAGGCAAAACTATTTAAAAGATAAGATTTATGTTTTTATAAATATTTCATTGTCAACCATTTAATATCTAATTAATATCAAACTAAATGTTATATCAGTTTAAATATTTACTCAAGTATATTTAATGACTGAAAAGCGATAGATTCAAATTCGGATTTCTCATTTAAAAAAAAAGTAACAACATGCTTATAGTACATAGATACATGTATTCTCTAAATACATTCTAACAGTCGTGTTAACGTTACTCGCCATACCCATTATGAAAAAAATTCAATTCCGAGTCAACGATCTGAAACGAAGTGCTCTTTTTTTTATATATATAATTCAGCGACTAATTAAATAAAGTACTTAAACAATCGTTATCCTTATCGTGTCAAAGCCTCAACCGAACGAGCGGTAAAGACCAGAGAGCTGTATAAAGGATCATTTCTGCGTTGTGTGTATACACACACACAAACGAAAGGGAAAATTACGAGGACGTTTTATATATATGGGAGCAGCGTCGGAGGAAGTAAGCGTCCGACCAATTAAAAAAATTCCTAATATAAAAGCTCTCAGTGCCGCGATCCTTTACATAAAGAAGCCGCATATCGCTCAGTTTTAATAGAATGGGGAATATTTATTGCGAACTCGCATGCACGTACGTACGCCAAGGATAAGTTACAGAGTCGGCGCAATTAGCGAAACTATACCATTTGCCGCGTTGTTGAAAATTGAGATTTTCTTTTTCTCCTCGTGGTTAATGTGCAGGGCGATTCGCCGCTGTATGTTTGTTAAATATCTTTGCATACTAGAGGCTGTTTAAGTGGTTCGTTAAGAGTCTACGAGGTGGTAGATAATTCAATTTCGCATTTGTTGCGGCTGAAAATTTCCAGATGATGGATCGTGTGTGCTGCGATTTCAAATATTCATTATTTCTTCATTTTCTTTATCAGCTGAGCCTTTTTATATTGTTCTTACACGTATGCAATTTGATATATATCGCACGGTGTAATGCTTCATATCGGTTTGTTGTATGTAGTAAAACATTTAACATAACATTAATTGTATTGCAGATTTTGTATTCCAATTTTTTCCTTAAATGCTGAATTATTATCATTATAATTTTTTATTATTTATGTTTTGTAAGATAGGTGCATATTTTAGAAAAATTCTTTTATAAAAAAAATATTTAAATATTTGAGTACGGTTCAATAAATTCGTGGTGAACATAAAAACATAAAAGTTTAATATACATTTATTTATAAAGCAGAACTTATAAATTATGCAAATTAATCTTATATATTAATAATAAATTATGTAAAGTAATAGTATCATAAAGAAATAGTTGACCGTAAAGCATTCATAAAATGAGTTTTACCTGAACAATATTTTTATAATGTAATTAGGAAAAAGGGTTATTAATGAAAATATTCAATATGTATAGCATTTAAATAGCAATAATATATGCTGTTATATTCCCAATTCAGTAATGCGAATCTCTTGTTCAAGCAATTAAGGACATGGTACATGAATTAAACATGAAACACAGAAAACTCGACTAATGCACCTTTGATAATTACTTTAGAAACAATTAAAAAACATTGAATTTTAATAACTTGATCGCGTTTCTGATTGAGCGCACTACTGGCACTGAATATAGTTTCGTTTTTCTCGCAGTGCTGTACAACAACGTACAGAAAGAAAGTTTCAGTAGTCGAAGTCAAATAGGTACAGCACTAGTTGATAAAATGTAAATGAAAAAATATTACTCAATTTCATATGTGCAAGAAATCTGCAGTATCTTACATTTTCAATGTAACATTTATAATTCTGTAACGATGCTCTGGAAAAATGATAAAAAATAGTTTTTCAAGTAGGTTTGCACGTTTGCATATCTTGGATTATATAAAATGCTTCAAATGCAACATTTCTTTCTTATAATTCAAGATTCGCTACGAACTTTGAACAATATACCGGCGAGCAGCCACAACCCATGACATCGTTGAAACTAGTTTTAATACTAATGACTAAGGTAAAGTACCCAGTACTGGAACACATTTATGAGAAAAAATTTTAGATAGCATAATTTTTTATCAAAATGAGGTTTTTTCGGGAAACTTGTAACAAAAAAACAGTTGATTTTTGCTTTTGCAAAATAAAAAATGGAATTAAAAAAATAGGTAGTTTTACCGCAATAATAGAACAATCTTTGCGCCCAGGCACATAAACTGGAAGAGTGAGTCCCCAGTACCTCAACTATTGCGAAACCCTCTCTTAACCCATTAAGCCCTGAATGGACGATTTTTTAATACTTTTTTCAACTGCATATTTGAATATGAAAACGCTCATGAAAAAAATCAATAAAAATATTTTTAAAAAAGTTACAATTGTTTATTTAACAAAAAACGTGAATTTTTAAAAGAAAAAAATTTTTCATTTCATATTTTCGTATCGAAACCATCGACGAATTTCATAGACTTATACATTTCTTGCGTCCATGGACCCTAACCTTTAAAGCTTCGTCGATATTTTTCGATTTCATTCATTAGAAGCTGAGATATATCAATTTAAGTGTTTGAAGTAATATAAGATTCAGTAATTCCGAACTATGTAGTATACGTAAATTTTTGCTACGACTCTCATTAATTGATTTAGAAAGCTTGTATTTTAAGCTTTAATTTCATTTTTTAGTCAACCCTGTACGATTTTTTTAAACCAAGATATTGAAATTTGAAGAGTTAATAATCTTAAACTACGAACCTGTAAGTTATCATGTTGGCGCAAAGCATGGAAATATCAAAACATGAGTTTTTTCTTGAAGCTGCGATATCTCGACTTAAAAAAATCATACATAGCCCACTAAAAAATTAAATTAAAGTTTAAAAGATAAGCTTTATAGAGAAATTAATTAGATTAATGGCAAATTTTATTGTTTAATCGTATACTGTAAAAATACGAAATCGTACATGTTTTAGATATTTGACATTATTTCCAACATTTGAAGTACAATATCTTGGCTTCTAATGAATGAAATCGAAAAATTTCGACGAGGCTTTAAAGGTTAAGGTCGATGGACGCAAAAATTACTCTAACTACAAAAATCCACTCACGATTTCAATGCAAGAATACTAAATGAAAAAAAAATTTCACTCGTAATTTTGTGTTTTTTGTTAAATAAATAATTATAACTTTTTTAGTATGCATTTTCTTAAAATCCTGACTAGATGGATCGAAAGTACAGACAATTTTACATCAGAAATGACTAATCTCAATTTTTTATAGGACCGATATCACATTAAATAAAGCTGTTGAAAATAGTATAAAAAATCGTCCATTCAGGGCTTTATGGGTTAAAAACGTAATGAATGAATATTGTAAAACATCTAAGACGTAATTTGATTGATTACTAGGTAGAGGGTTATCCCTTTTATACATTTACTTATCAGTTTTGGATGGCACAAAAATTTAAATTGTTCTGTTATTAATTTAATATTTTCTAACCTTAATAATCAAAATGCATTTATAATATGTCGCTTTGTAAAACTTCAGTTTATGCTTTTTTTTCCAAGGTCATTAAATTAAGTTCATTTGCTTGAATAAATGACGTGAAAAAAACATCTTTTTAAATAATATTACTATAAATAATTTTATTTAATGAATTAAATAAATTCAGCAGCTACTTTTTCAAATAATATGATTGATATAAAGAAAAAAATTTAAATACGAAATTATGAAACTCTTTATTATTAATAATAATATAACAATATAACGAATTAAATAAGTAAAAATTAAATATCAGTTTTATCTTTTTTAATTGTCATTTTTTCCTGCAAAAATAGCATCTCTTCCGCAAGTAGAGAATTTTCAATCTCTTCTACTTCTGCAGTGAGAGTCTTCATTTTATTTTCTAACAGAAGCTTATTTTCTGTGTCTACCTCAGTCTTCATAACTTTCTTTAATTCTCTTATCTACGAATTGCATTCATGTTTACTTTGGTTTAATTTTCTCTTATTTTCTATATAATTATCTTTTATCATTTTAGTCCTTCCTCTCTCTTGTTTACTTGTTAACATAATTTTTTGCCTTTTTAACGTTTTCTCTTCCTCCTTCTTCTGTAACACTTCTAACAAGTCGTCCACAACGGCAGCTGGTGGAAGATCGTCAGATGCAGTGTTCTTCTTTTTACTTTCTACTACGTTCTACTTTTTTTAGAATTGAAGACTGGGCAAGAAAATACTTTTTTTAATTCTGGTGAAACTGAATCTTTTGTGCTGTTGCCTACAATATTTAGAATTTGTTTATAATTTAGAAATAATACCCTCTCTATAAAATCATAAGATATTAGTATTTAATATACTTACCGATAGGTAGTATATTAAATACTACCTATCGGTAACTTGCTCAGCTAAGCAATTATTTTCATTTGCTGGAATAATATTTTCCAGTCGATGTCTGCAATGCAAGGGCAAGTCTGGTTAGGTTCGTGTGTCTATTCATAAACGCCTTGTACCGATGTTTCTCTGGTCTACTATTTTTAAAGGGATTTGGTTTTTTCACACTAAGTATATATTTTTGAACGCAGTCAAGTAATCGTGTTTTGGACACTGGAAATCCTCGTTCTGCACAATCTAAAACCCAGTATTCAATTACTTTCTCTTTGTCTGCACTTAGTACAGAAGATGTACCTATCTTGCAATTCAAAGGTGTCATATTTTTTAGTTTAGCGAACAATGTTTGTTTGGGTACATCAAACACTTAAAAACTCATCATAAGTGTACTGCTTTTCTTTTCTCTTTAAATTTTTTGTAATTTGTTTAAGCTTAAGTTTAATGTTTTTCATTTCCCTATGATTTTCATTACATTCACTCTTAAAACTTTCACTCTTTTTCTTTCTTACATTTTTCGTTGGTGCCATTTAAAATAGTTACTGAAATTACATATTCAATATTTAATTTATTTTATATTATAATATATACAACAAATTAGTAAACTTTTCTGTTAGATATAATTTAAGTACTTACCATATTAACAAGATATTGAATATTAGAAGTTAGATTGTCTTGTTGTTGTTTTATTGCGATTGCCTCTTTCAACCCATTAAATAATTGAACTTTGACAAGCAACTATAAGTACTTTTACTTGAGAAATTACACTTATTATTTAGACTTCTCAAAAAGTTCTTTTTATTTTTCGGTGAAACACGTAAGCACGTGAAAAAGTGACAGCAGAACACAAGCGACACACACCCATTTTGGAAACGGAAATAGTAATAATACTAGCAATTCAAATAAACGAATGAAGGAAGATATTTCAAGAAACAATAAACAACCGTACACTCCTCAAAGTGGAAAGTACAGTTCAAACATCTCGTCAAATTATGGTAATTACTCATTTTTGCAATAAGTAAATTATGATTGTTAATCATTAGTAAAAGCTACTTAATTTCAATGATTTAATGGATAATTTTTAACAATAACTTTCGGTAATTACTTAGACGTAATTTCAAACGTTAATGTCAATTGATGAAATTTTTTAGTTTAAAACAATCTTAACTTGGATGTTATATATTATACTAAATTTTATGCATTTCGTTAATGTCATCAAGGATATCATTGTTAATATTTTATTTATTTCAGGTAATCGCGGTCGATTGTAAAATCGATATAACAAAGTTGGCGGATCAGGTGGTTTCAGACCTCGTGGACGAGGTACATGGACAAAAGTATACATACTAGTTCATCATGCAATAAATTCATTTTAGTTGTCAAACTAAAGCAGGTGTCAGATTTTTGATAAAATTGAATGAACTTTTTTCATAGTAAACAAAAAAGCGATATTATTAATCGAAGTATTTAAAATGATTTTGTACTAAAAACCGATGTAACGTTAAGGCGTACGTAAGAACAATTTATTTAAGCTTTTGACAGTTGAAATTATAATTTAGATCAGATAGCGTTCGCGTGAAATAAGCAATGGGAATAATGTACTTTGTAGACTAACTATACTGTCACAAAAATGACGAATTTTTATGAGTGCATAATCAACTTTTCCGTTGTGGCAAGTGCGATAGAAACTTTCAAGCATTTTTAAAGCGTGCAGTCAGGTGTACCAAGAGTTTTTGCGTGATATATTAAGAATCGAGTGATCAAAAGATGCTTTATTTTCATTAATTTTGAAAAAAAAAAACGCGAATGAGACGTAAATACATAAATGGAATAATTCAGTTCCTTATGTAAACCTGATAAGAAAACTAAAATTAAGTACAACAACGCTTCAATCAGAAATGCAAAATTGGTTAAAATTCAGTGTGCATCCTAACAAAACGAAAAAGAAGAGCGAAATAGGAGAAATCAAACAACTGTAAACTGTAATTTTGCAAACCAAGCGATTCAAGTGGCGCTTTCTTACAGCTCTTGCGTAATGTGTTTCCAAATTCCTATCCTATCTCTAACTTTCAACTCCTATTTCCTTTAATATATTATAATATTTTCTTCTATTTTAAATTATATTTCTAACGATAATAGTGTGTTAACAGGTGCAGTACTATAATGAAGTTGGAAATCACCACGGCACATTCTCCTGAAAGTGATAGTTAAATTATTTGAAATCAAAGAAATGAAATACCTAAAAAAAAAATTTTATTTTATTTTTACTTTTTTTTATGTTTGCACTAAATTAGTGTACATGTTAAATTTTTATAACTATAAATGAAGACAAAATTTGGTCAGTAATTTCGTTAATTGCATATATACTATATTTAATATTGTTTATTAGATACAGTTTTTTTTTCCAAATGACAAGAATGGAGTAGATCGATCCAGGCGAAAAAGAAATACATTATTTTCCGATTCCAATAAAAGTTTCTGGTACTGTTCAAAAACCTGGATTCCAGGAGCAGTCCTTAAAATATAATAACTATAATAAATACTTAATTACTTCAGTCTTTAATATAAACCGAATGTATTCGATGAAAGCATATCATCAATAATGTTGCACATAATATGATCACTTTGACTACATGGATCAACTGCTTGTTGTTCTGCACTTAAATCACTATTTATTTCCATATCCTCAGTGTTGATAGAAAGATTAGAATCTGAATTTGAGGTATCTGGTAGCATTTGTAAAGCATTCTGCACAATTTCTTGAACCTGAAAAACATTCATAAATAATAAAATTCATTTCGAAAAATAATGTAAGTGGTTTATGTGATAAATAAAACATCTTAAAAAACTTAAATTTATTTATAATGGGTACAACGCATGCAATAAAATATATTTTACTCTGATTTTATTGTAAAAAAATATAGAAAAGTAAAAGGATAAAAGTAATAACCTTTTTTAAATGTTCCTGAAGTGTATGTGCATTTTCTATGCGCTGTCTTCGTTGTAATTCCATCATTGCCCTAAGTGTTTCACGTGCTTGATGTGGTCGGAGTTCGTTTAGAAGATGATGCATATGAATAAATAATAATCTTATATCTTCCAGCTGAAAAAATTTGTAAATATTTTATTTATTTTTCTTGGACAATTTTTCAAATAGCTTGATTGATATATTAATAAAAATGTAAGTTTGTTAAAATACTTTTACAGCAGGGCACTCTATTAAAAATATTAATTTATTCTTGAACTTAGCTCTTTGAAACTTGAATAAAAGTTAATTACGATAAACTATTACTTTAAATATATTTAACTTTTTCTAAACTAAATAAAAAATCAGTGGATGTTTCGTAACCGTTTTGCTTTTTATGTCTATCTATTTATATACATACATATTGATGGTGCAACATTTAAGATTAATAAACTAGAATTTAAAAACATTCTGATTTAATAAATCTTTACTATTATAATTTCATGAGCTTTTCATAACAGTATTACAATAGGTTAAGAGCATTTTTTAAGGATACACTTTATTAAAAGTAAAAACGATAAAAAAAAATTAATCAAAAATTTACCTTCTCTGCCCTGCTTGGACTATCTGGACAACGCACCAATAAATTTATTAAATCCAAAAAATTGAAGACTAGAGAGCGATTAAGTTTTTTCAATTCTCTCCTTCTGTTCAAATGTTCAGGATATAATCTTTTTATCCCTTGTTCTTCTAGAGGCCTAATGATTATATTATCAGTATTACAAATATTGCCAAACATGTCATAATTATCATGAATAGGGGGAGGTGGCGTTGGAACTCTATTTTGACTAGCATTTTCATCTGTGAATAGGTTTATATATTGAACAGGCGGCAGTGGTAGTGAGCACACTTGAATTTTATCTGAAGAAGCCATATTTTACTTTTTGATTGATCTGAATATGTATTAAAATATTTAGAACATCAACTGATAAGCTAATAATTTATGTTATAGCTATAATACTAGTTTCTTCACTATAAAATGTACAGAATTAAAGTAACTTTAGTAAAAGAATACACTCCAAGATTTCGATAGCTCCAATTCACACGACTGCCAGACGAGAACTAACCGGCCAAGTTGGCCCGGCCAACTTTTATACTAATTTCTACCTACCTGAACTACCTGAAGTGACATTTCAAGAGAGGCAGAGAATGTTTTGTAATGTTGTTGTAGCAACAGATATTTAAAAAATATTTTAAAAAAATAAATAGGATAGATTGAGGTTTTCCTGGCTCTAACATTCGACTCGTCAATAGGGAACTCAAGGTATGTTATTTAGTCAATAATTTAAAAAGTGCTAACATAATAAATATATTTTTCATATTTTAAAAAAAGAAGTTTTCAAGAAGCAAAGAGATCATTTTGATGTAAAGTTCATGCAACTGTAAAGCTGTTTTCTGGAAAACATGCAATTTTGAGGTTTGGCGTAACCTACAAGTCAAACAGATTGATCAGTTTTGATGGGATTGATCTTAAATTATTTGAAATTAATGTCAATACGTTAAAACTATTTAAAAATATAAATTGAAACAGAAAAACGATTACGATTATTTTATTATATTATTTAAAATCTAAAAAGTGCTTATTAACTTGAACTTATTGGCATTTGGTATTACATATTTTATAACTTAAGGATGGTTGAAAAGTTTAGATTAGTATCAATAATGGGAAGAGAAAAATTCTATATGCGTCGGTTTTGTATATATATATATATATATATATAT
>UELV01134551.1:0-34139 GCA_900490015.1 Megastigmus stigmatizans | reverse complement strand
ACATTACCTTAGGTAATATTTTTTAAGCTTACATCGTTATATTTATTTTAATATTAATATTATAATGAAAAACTATATTTGAAGTAATAAGTCTCAATAAGCAGTCTTTTTATTCAATTTTGGGACGAGGCAAGGTTGAGACACCCGTTTGATCAAGTTCAATTTTATAAAAATTATTGCATAATTTAACAAAAATTACTAATAAGCTTTTAGTTAATTGATTTAACTATAAAATGTGACCTTAATAACTAGTAAATTAATATTGAATATTTAATAACGACTTGTCCAAGTATACCTTCACAAATTTTTATGTGAACGTAAAGTTGGACAAAATCGGCCACTTACTATGTAGAGTATCAGTTTTTCTGGTGATATCCTTTCTCCGTGTAAGTATATCCGACGTCAGGAAGGTTGTGAAAATATTTGCATTAACAATTAGACTATGGATAGCTTAAATTATACAATATTATATATAAATAAATATTTGTCACGTATCATAGGTAAGTTATTTTACAATTTGGTAATGCAGTTTTCAATTCTGACAAAACTTTATCTTTGTTTTCAACATAAGGCATACCACCAAGTGTGAGAGTTGACAGGCCACTGTAAAGAAAAATAATTAAAATATTATATTATTTTGTTTAATCAATGTTAAAGTATTTTAGTCATCTGTACTGCAATAAAGAAATGTTCTGATTTTAGTTAGCTCTTTAATATAAGCTTATACATCTTTATTGCAATTAAGTGATTGGTTAATGATGCAATTATATACCTACCTTAGATTTTTGAGGTGCAACAAAGCTTCATCAGTTAAGTTTTTACACTCCACAACTTCCAGATCTTTTAATGTATCTTTTACAATTGATAGCAATGGCAAAGCTTTATTTTCTATGTATGAACATCGCACAAGTTTAATTTCTTCTATGTGCTTACATCCAGCTTAAAAAAACTTTAATATAAAAACTTTTTTCCAGCAAATATAAAATACCTATGTACAATATAAAGATAAAATATTTACAAAAATGAGGAAATCCAATATGATGAATAGCAGAATCAGTAGCATCAACTGCTTGTATGTAAAATTTCTCTCCTTCTTTGGGTAAAGAATTGTAATCTCTTAAATATTCTGTTAGACCTTTCCATTTTACAGCAGCTCCATTTCGCAGAAGCCATTCTGCACAAGCTCGATCAGGACCAAATTTTTCACATCTGTACTGATCAACACTAATCAAAAAATGAATATTTTACTAAGCATTAATATATAAATTGTTTCATGTTTCTGTTAATCTTGATCATACCTGTTAAATATAATTATTAACCATTTGTAAAAATATCGTTTAGTAATTTGATGTGTTGTGACATGATTGCCATGAAAGATATTTTTATTGGCATTTAAAAGAATGTGGATCATAACTGCAAGGTGGTGTGGGAGTGTGCAGTCCCACGGATAAGGATGAGAGAGGAGGTGAATAAATCAAGACTGAATATAAAGTTGATCTGGATTTATTCCTGGCAGAGAAGCTGTCAGTAGCTTTGAGTCTCGAAGTAGGTCTGCTGGAGCATTACATTGGCTTACACATAACCTCGGTTTCTGGCTTATGTTAAGCCGGTGAATGTACGTATATATACGTGCATATGTATTCGTGCGCCAGTGGCGCTTTCGCTATATATAACAATGTATTACTATTATTTATGTACTTATTTTTTTTACTTTTTAATAAATTCAATGATATTTTTTATATTGTATCATTCATTATGTAACAAATTTTTTTATGATGTAAAAAATCCGTATAAAATACAAAGAATATGAAAGTAAATAAAGGACAATAGCTTCATAAATACCGGTTTCTTTTTTTACATTTAAACATGCGTCACACTGTTACGTATTGTCATTGCAGTTAGCAGTATATAAATACGGTGTAGAAGCTGAGAATAACACGGCAAATCTAGCCTTACCTGAGTATATAAAATATTGTATGACAACTCACACGGGTACCAACCGCTACAGTATGCTTCCTATGTTACTTATGTGTAGGGTATAGGTAACTTCTATACCACAATTTTCACCATACATAAGAAATGTTTAAAGAGATGAACTCCCTCGTGTTAATGTTACAGCATTACGCTTTGTATTAATATAGAGTATTAATTGAAAACTAGGCGAAAAAATACCACCTCAGAATGTTCTCACGAACATTTTTGAGTATCAGTTGTCGGATTTCAACGAAATCAAGCCTTACTGTTCAAGTAAGAAAGCCAACAATTTGGCACCAATATACCAGAGGTTATATTATGTCCCTTTGAAACTTTCAGTGATGCATTAATGTTTTTATTATTTCATTACAGAAAATCACATGCCACAGATCTTTGCATTTAGCTTGCCGTAGTCGAAGGAAGGTTTTCCTTAATCATGCAAATATTAATAATGAACTGCGTTCTGCTACATGTAGTACCTCATTTATAAGGTGTATGAGTGATTCTAGTTCACAGGCTGAAAATACATCATCCACAATTTCATGTAAGAATTTATTGCAGATTTTATATATTTTATTGTTGATTTTATCACTGGCATTTAAGAATTTAATAATGTAATGGTCATTACTTAGCTATATGGACAAATGATGTTTCCCAAGAAACCAGTGTATAATAACTATATAATATTCTTATTATTGCTGCTTTTCTTTTATTACTATTAGTACCTACTCTTATTTTTATAGTTATAAATGTAATTATGTTTATTACAAATTTAAAATTCTATACATAGAACATCAAAATTACGTGACATTATGTAATTGCAATTACTATTAATAATTGTAAAAAAAACTTGTTTATTGTTATTATTATTGATTAAAACCTGATACCAGACTCTCAGTAAACATGATCTCATGGTGCCATTGGTGTCTGGTCCCTATAAAATAATAGTGTTAGACACACCACTTAAAATGTTTTATTTCAGCAAATGAATCACAAGTGGAGAATATAATCTCTCCAATACCTGGTAAGTTTTCAGATATCAAATGATAAAAATATTGAATTTTGTTATGAAAATAAATGTATATTTTACAGAGCCACCAACACCAATCGTATCTCAGATATCGGAAGCTGTAGAAACTGTGATAAATGAACCAAGCTTTAAAGAGATTGGTCTTGGAGGCATATGGCCTAATGGATGGATCCAACGGCTTTTAGAGTTTATGCATGTAAATTTTGATTTACCGTGGTGGGGATGTATTGTTGCCAGTAAGTAAAATATTTGTATGTTTACCTGTAAGTATGTACATACATAAAAGTAGATTATATTATATAGGTATTTTCTTTTTAGTTTTTATAAGACATATTCTTTAAGTATTTGAAGACTGTGTTAAAATATGATATCACTAGTACAGTATCTTCTAGTTTTTCAATAAAGACTATGTACCTATTTTAAGTGCAAAACAATATTTATAGAATTTCATATATATGTTTAAGTAACAAATATTTTAATTTTAGCTACTGTATGCATCAGATTGCTGATGTTACCACTAACATTAATTAACCAGAGGGCCACAGCACAAATGCACAATGTGCAGCCAGAAATGCAATATCTACAACAGCGAATAAATGAAGCTCGTGTGATGGGAGATCATTTTGAAAGTAATTATATAGATCACCAAATTATTTCCTCACTGGTAGTATTAAACTGTATAAATAAAAACTGAGTGTACTACTCTGTTTGAAATTTTTAAAACACTCTAAATTTGTAAAAGCTAGAGGTGTTAGTTAAAATCTCTTTTAATGTTACAATGTTTTTAAAACTGCCACGCTATTCTAGAGATATCAGATGGAATTCACATTACAGCAGAAACATTGCATTGCAGCACCTAAAATTTTTGACATTTTTTAAAATATAGTTTTCAAAGAGAACTACGATCTACGAAATTATAATTTTAAACTAAACTCAACTTTTTACCCTATTAAATATTTTTTTTGTCATTACTTCTGAATAATACTTACAATTTGCTTTTAAAATAATGATTATATTTTTATAAATATTGAATATAGTTTAAAATCTAGTCTAGCATTATTTTAATTTATATTTTCAGCTGCAAAATATACTCAGGAGTTATACGCGTTCTCAAAAGAAAAAGGCATAAGTCCTTTAAGACCTTTGTACCTGGCTATTGTTCAGGTTTGTTATGAAATTTATGTTTTATCATATTTATATGTATATAAGTGAGTATTTAACTTATTTATTCTTAACTTGATTGGTTTTATAGGGTCCTATTTTTATTGCATTCTTTTCGGCACTTCGAGGGATGGTTGCCGTTCCTGTAGAAAGTATGAAGACTGGAGGCTTATTTTGGTTCTCTGATTTGACAGTTCCAGATCCATATTATTTATTGCCATTAATTACAAGTCTTACAATGGCTGCGATTATAGAAATGGGTGCAGATGCTGTGAGAGCCAATGCTCTGGGTAATTTAAGATATGTATTCCGAGCATTTCCATTCATTGTGTTTGCTGTGTCAATCAATTTTGAAGGAGTATGTATAAACAACTCATTTAATGTTTTATCATTTAATATATATATTTTTAAAACTTTTATTTCTAATGAAAATATTTAAGTAGAAAAAATTAGGTTTGTCAATGATATTGTTTAACATAAAAATATCAACTAACTAAATTAATCAAAATTTTCTTGTCTAATTTATCAGATTAAAAGCTGAAAAAATAAGTTTTATCAAAAAGCTATTTACTTTTACTATAATAAAACCTTTTTCGTATACTTCAATATACTTTACTAAATTTTTAAAATAAAATTTTAGTAATGACTATTTATACAGATATAATGTTCAATTATTTTTATTTACAGGCTATACTTTGTTATTGGGTGACGACAAACATGTTTTCACTCATTTCAGTTACTATTCTCAAAATACCAAAAGTCAGAAGCTATTGCAATATCCCACCACTAATACCGCATGAAAAGAAAAAATTAGCAATTTCAAGCAAACCTTTTGTAAAAGGACTCAGGGATAGTAAGTCTCTTTATTTATATAATTTAAAACTCATTAAATGCTACCCAATTATTTTTTCTAGCATGTAATACATCCTTAAATCAGGTGTGCTGTATTCTGATTAAAATATGAAAATATAGAATCTCTTTAAGGACGAAATTCTGAAAATTTAATATGTTGTTTACCGTTTCATTGTTGAACAAATCAAAGAGAAATAAAAGAAATTTAACACATACTCTTATGGAGCGCAAAGGTTTTATACAAAAAATAGTCACTTATTTAATGTGCAAACCCAATATGAAAATTTTTAACATATTTAATAAGTAATTTTTTTTGTATCAAACTTTTGCGCCACTTGACGCCCCATAAGAGTACGAGTTAAATTTCTTTTATCTCACTTTGATTTGCTCGACAATGAAACGGTAAATAAACTGAAAAAAATCATGTAATAGTTTTTTATGCTAGGAACATATTAAGTTTTCAAAATTTTTTGACATTTTCGAATTCACTGACTAATTAATTTAATTACATTTTTAATTACGAATCAAGGGTTCTTTGGTTTAGATGTTTCTATCCATTATCTAAAGAAAATATTTTTTATTAAATTATTTAAGGCTTGTATGGGTTGGTTTACTTTGAAAATCTTAAATAAGTCTTAATAAAGGATATAATAGTAATTTAATTTCCTTAATTTTAGATGTTTTAAACTGGAAAGTCGCACGGGAAATAAATTCGCGCCAACTATATGATGAACAAGTTTTTGAAAGTGCAGGCAAAGGACCTATTCCAAAAACATATAAATATAACCCTACCAAAAGACAGCCAGAGACAACCACAACCAACACCTTTTTAGCCAAAAAAACGAGTTAATTTTTGAGTATTGTATGTTTCATTAGGAGCTAATTTTTTTATTGTTATATAAAATGAAATAAATGTAATTTTATTACAATATGGTAATTTCTAAGCTTATTTCATCTTATAATATTAAAATTTTACACATTTTAAATAACTTTGATTAGGTTCTAATACACTTATTTTAATAATTCTGTTATCTGTTATGTCGAAAAATGTTAAATTTGTAATATGTTATGAAGTGTAAAAAATGATTTTAAATTTTCAACTACCACCATTTTTTTGAAGTATCTTATTTATTAGAAAATATTTTGTTTAGAACTATTTTCATAAAGGATAATAGATTATTTTTGAAAGATTATAATTTTTTAAATGATTTAAAATACAAAATCGTTGCATCTTTGTAAAGTGTTACAATTATGTTAATAGTAAATTAATTATAAGAATAATACATTTTGAAATCATTAACTCTTAATTAAATTCATTAATTGTTTAAGCTTATAATCGACCAATTTCTTTCTTATATACTCTTGACAAATATCTTATTGTAGTATAAACATGCTAGGTTTTTACAATAACAACATTGTTTCATTAAGACTGCACAGCATTTTCTAAACACTGATCTATAACAGTCACAAGGTATTTATTTTCTAAAGCTGCAGCTACTCTTTCTTTGTCAGCAAGCTGCTTATTCACTGCCATCTCGGCAATATGTGTTCCTGGTGTGATCGTCACACTTACTTTAAACCTTGCTGGAATGGTTCGTAATAGTTGTGTCCTTATTGACAGACCAATAAGTGTTGCCATACTGCAGTGAGGTATAGTTGGAGTGAACTTGACATTGATTTCATTTGCCTCATTGTCAACCTATTGCAATATTAATATTCTATAAATCTCACTTAAATGCTCAAAATAAGTACTTCGTTTTCTTATTTTATAAAAATCAATCATTGTCTTTAATATTTATAATTTCATTTTTATAAAATAGAACGCTAAAAAGTAAAATTAGTAGCAATGTACATCATTGATTATAAAAATTTACAAGTTTTATCATTAAGAATGTTCCTCTGTGAATGTTTTACATATGAATCCCATATTATATTATATACATTTAATAAATAAAAATAAATAATGCTACAAATTTTTTTTGAAAATATAAATAAGAAATAGACCAAATAATTCTATAACAAAAATTATAGTTAATATTTTTTTAAAGAACATAAATAAATACATACTTCAATTAAACTCTGCTCTATAACGTTCAATTGCTCAAGTGTCAATGGATGTTCAGGATCAGTTATGTTTCGTAACAATTCTACGAATTATAAGAATGAATATATTAATATTTACCACACAATTATTATTTACTACATTATATATTAAAATAAAATACCGAAAATTCCACGGGCGTCGATTTCACCTGGATTTTGGGTTTCATCCTTACATTCTTCGTCAACTCCTAGTTTTTCTTCTAATTTTGGATATATCTTAGGATTAGGATTTTCTAATACTTTACTCATTTAGAATATAAACTTATACTTTTCAAAGAACAGAAAAAGACACATAAAAACACAAACAACTAATTGCCAACTGAACGTGTACGTATAGTTTTAAAGGTTATGAACGATGTATTTATGTCATCAACGTATATATGTTCATTGGCTGCAATATCATTCATATGTATATTTAAAATGTTGCTTAATCGACAAGTCAGATAAGATACTTATGTATCCTAATCAAATAAAAACTATTTTTTTTCTACTAGGTATTTCAAAAACACGACTTAAATCAGATGGTGTGTCTAAGTCAAGTATATATATATATAGATCAGCATGAGAGCAGTGTGCGTTAAATTGTCAGCCAATCAGAACGATTCCGTAAGTATTTTTGTACTCTCTTCACGTTATATTTTGATCTCGACATTCGACTGGAAAGTTCAATGTGGCTTTGAATGAAGGAATACCCATTTATTTATTTACTTTGCTTTATAACTATTAAAACTAACAGATTATTAATAGAAAATGGTATTATTATTCATAATTAAGACAATTATAAAATAAGTTTAGGAGAAAATGGGTGCCCGCCCACGAGGTTGGAATAAAAAGTAGAGTCTAGGCCGTCTAGGGGCAACGTACGAAACCTATATCAGAATTTAATAATCTCTGCCTATATACATATACGTTATTAATTTATTATTTAAAACAATATTTAAAGGCTTTTAATTTAAAAAAAAATTGGCCCTCTTGCATGAAGGGAAAGTTGATAGATACTTAATTCAAAAGCAGTGTCTTTCTATATCCATCTGCTTCTACTTCCATGTATTGAGCATACATATAGGGAATAATCAACTCGGCGGACTCGGCCTTTTTTCATACAGGTATTTTTTCCATTCAAGTAAGGGACTTAAAATTAAATGGATCTTTTTATAAAATGAATGTATAGTGCAAGTTTCGTGCGTTGCCTTTACAATTTTATTAAAGGTAGACATGGACATACTCGTTTTAGTATATTTCCTTATATATACTAAAATTATCAAATCGAATTTTTGTTTGTTTGTTTATTTCTAATACCTATATAGTATAGTACGTATATATACTATACATACATACTATAGACGAATAATTAGGTGTGGGTGCAAAAAGGCATATTATACCGATAAAGTTGATATGAAAATTACAAAATAAACGCAAAGTAAACAAATCCACATCTTCTCTATTCTGTCGGTCCAGGCATCGAATAAAGGGTTAACAATCAAAAGCTCATGAACTTTTTATCACAGTTATTCCATTATTATCATTTGAATTTAGGATTGGGATTGTGTAGGTACAAGTATCAAGTATGACGTCAGTTTGCGCGAAAGTCCCATTGCGCACTCACTGAACTCGCTTTTTCCAGGGACCATAGGAGTCACACCTACATTAGTACGCATGCATGTTGGTGTGTTCTTATAGATGGTGGACATGCGCATATTCATGTCAATAGCGTGAGAGAAAAATATTTTGGCTTTCGGGGGCCTGAAATACTTTTTTTAAACATGGTAAGTCTTGAATCTATTCGTTTCCCCCGATTTGTGTAAGAAATAAAAAAGTATACCCATAGCTAAAAATGACGGTTGTATGCTTTTCCTGTGCAATAATTTGCACCACTTGAGACGATTCTTTGTGCACTAAATAACCTATATTTCTCATCACTATGCACTGAAATATTTGCACGTGAACTAGAATTTTTAAATTTTTAAGACTTATAAATTCTCCGTTTTTCTCTGATGGAGCTAATTAATAAGCTTATTCCAATGAGTGAAATTTAAAAAAATTCGTTTCACAGTTGATTTTCCTTACACTTAAGTTCAGTTTTCTGAATTTGAAATTTTTTTTTACAGCATAAGTTAAAATTTTCTCAACGAGATAAAGTAAAAAAATTTATAACCTTTACCCAAACTGGAGAACAAACTGCTATATATTGCTTGGCACAGAATGACTGGAAATTGGACTTGGCGAGCGACAATTATTTTCAAAATCCTGAAGCTTATTACAAGGAACCTAAGAACTCGGTAGACAGAAAGAAACTTGAAATGCTTTACAGTAGATACCAAGGTAACTGTTTTACTACCTTTATTGGCATTCAATTATATAAATTATTCCTTGTAGGTCACAATCCTTGTAAAGGAATGTAGACTTTTTAATTTGATTGAATCAAAGATTTTTTTCATTAAATTAAAATGTAGCTAAGTATTATTTATTAAAACTGCAATACAAAAAATGTTTTTTTTTTTAAGTTTTATTCTCAAACATACAGTTTGATCTATTAAAATAAGTAGAAAGTAAATTATTAAGTTTTAATTAAATTATTTATTTTAGATCCAAATGAAATAGATAAAATAACGGCTGATGGAATAATGAAATTTTTGGATGACTTAGGTCTTACTCCAGAAAGCAAATTAGTTTTAATTATAGCTTGGAAATTCAGAGCAGAAACGCAATGTGAATTTACTAAGGATGAATTCATGAATGGAATGTCAGACTTAGGGTAAGAAATTAATTTATTTCATTTGAATTAAAATTATTCAAAATCTAAAATTGCTGTTCAGTAAATTTAATTTTCAATTAAAATTTTGCAGGGTAGATAGTGTAGACAAACTTAAGGCTAGATTAGGTAGTTTAGAAGGTGAATTGAGGGACCCTGTAAAATTCAAAGATTTTTATCATTTTACATTTAATTATGCCAAAAATCCTGGACAAAAAGGTCTTGATTTGGACATGGCTATTGCCTATTGGAATATTGTGCTGAAGGAGAAATTTCAATTTTTACAATTATGGTGTCAGTTTTTACAGGTAGGTATCATTATTTAAATTTTCATCGAAAGTAAGGCAATGTAATTTTAATGTTTACACTTTTTAGCTTAAGAAAATAATTTTTGAATTTATAATAGAATAATTTAATATATTATTCTATTATATTCTTATACATGGTTATGTCTATAATTTAATTTACACTTATTCCTATGATTTTAATACTGAATCATCACGCTCGTTGTCAATACTATTTATTACAAATAGGTCATTTACATTGATCTTTTATACCTTATTGCTATTTATATTTAGTATCTGTTTTTTCAATAAAAACTTATAAATATTGGACAGTACATAACTGATAAATAACTATTAAATTATTTATATTAATATCTGTTTGCACAACATAGTATTTAATTGCTGTTTAGATATTTAATTGTTATATAGAATGTAGAAGAAAATGATAATGACATTGAATAGTCACCATTTGCTTTGAGGCAATATTAATTCTATAGCTATTTTAAAACTATTGAAGTTTTAATTTACAATAATGTTTTAGGAGCATCATAAAAGATCGATTCCAAAGGACACGTGGAATTTACTCCTGGATTTTGCCCTTATGATAAATCCATCGATGACCAATTATGATGAAGAAGGTGCCTGGCCTGTACTGATTGATGACTTTGTTGAGTGGGCACAACCACTGGTTCGTCAGTCTCTTTAACGTCTCACAGGGCGATCTCGCCAGCTTTAATTTAAAACCATTATTTATTCAGTTGCCAGCTGAGCCTGCAGTCACCGAATAATTAAGACTTATTTGACAAATTCTTTTGCTGGTCCTGCTCGGTAAATGGCAAATGAATTATTTTTTCATACAGTATAGTCTAAAGAAAAAAAAAACGATTAAAAAGTTAATCGAAAAGAAGAAAAAAATTGTTGTTCGATGACTGGCACGTGAGTCTTCTTTAGATCACAAAGTAAAATGAACTTACATACCTTGTTCTATCACATGAACACTTAATTATTGATGAATTTATTTAGATTTTTCTTATGATGAAAAGAAAAATTATGCAGAGATTACTTTTTACATGACACATAGATAGAGTATTGATAAAAAATTTCATTGTTTAAAATAAAACTCGTTTATGAAATGTAAGAAGATATTTATGCACACTGCGATCTTGTAAAAAAATATACACATGCGAAAGTGAAAAGAAAGTGACATAAAAGTTGTTTCTTTGAATATGTTACTCTTATTTAGTAAAGTTCTGCTAGAAATAATAACAGCCAGAACAAAATAGAAATTACTTTTTTTTCATATATCATCAGGTAATATCTACTCTGTTTTTCTAAAATAAACCATTTAGGTCAAATAAATATTTTTTATATTACTGAAGATGAGCATTTTGGTTTAACCATGATTTAAGGGAAGAAGGTATATTAAAAATGGTGTTATTTGAAAACTTGTAAATAAATTATTTGATACATTTAGAATATTAAATTATATCATTTGATAAAAGAAAAAAATGATTTATAAGCAATTTGTTGATAACACTTCAGCAGGAATAAATTTTAAAATACCTTATTGGTACTTACAACATTTTTTTAAAACTTTAAAGTTACATGTTTCAATTTTAATTACTTTGAATAATATCTAAGAATTTTTATAAATAAATGATAAATTGAAAAGATAATAATTGATAAAGGAGAGTCCAAGGTCAGTACAGAGTGTGAATAATTTGTATCACAAAAAAGTTTGTAATTAATATTTTTAAATTATTTTAACTTTTAAGCAATGCGAAATTGGTTCATCTTCTTCCCTTAATTAAATTTTGGAATTGTATTTTGTTTTAAATTCTGCAACTTACTTAAATAATTAGAATTATTTAAGTGAATTATTTTAGTACATGTGATATTTTTATATGTATAGAAAATATATAAAATTAAAAATATTTTTAAGATTTATTTTCAAATCACTTATAATGTAAATGTTGTAAATGATTATTTATAAAAAAAAATTTTCAACTTAATTTCGAATAATTATTTTATTATATTAAAAAACAAGGTTTTATTATCTATTTAGAAAAATCTATTTATTTAAATAATTTGCAGACATTGAGGGTGGATCAATTAGTTACCAAACAGAGTTCCAAAATTTTCTGAACAGATCTTGTTTCTATTTTCTTTTTTTTCTATTTTTTTGTAATAAAATAGTAAATTTCTATGTCAATAGAACATGCAGCAAACATACACATTGGCTGTGATTAAGGCAACACATTAAAAAAAAATATTTTTCTTTCAGCTTTGCATTTGTAAGTTTAATCTGTATAATCATAATTTCTGTATACATGTAGTGATTTAACTTAATTCGAGTAATTCTGCAATGTATAACATTTCCACTTTGAAGAAGGGGTGTACATTTTTTGTGAACTTTAATCGTTAAGGTAAACGACACTGGAATAAAGGAAAATGAGATTGAGCAACACAATAACTTAATTGCAAATAGGACTTGAAAAATTATTAAATGTTTATACAAAAATTGTAATGTAAAGATAAAACAAAAAAATTTGTTGTTTGGTTTCATGTCGTTTTCAGTATGCTTAAAACGAAAATTATGTTTATATCTTGTTTAGGAAATGCGTAAGTTAAGGAAACTACAAGAAACTGCTTTAGATTAAGTCTATACAACATAAGCTACTTATCAAGAAGAAAAAATCTTAAAGGTTTCGGTGGTCTTGGACGAAAAATGTTGAAACAAATTTATAAGAGGAAATATTTAATTCATTTTCAACTATAAAAAGACTTTTTTGGAATGGATTTTGTTTCAACATTGTTTTTAATACAAATAAGGTTTTAAAAACCGTTAGGATGGTTGTAAATAATGTACATAAACTTGTCGTTACATTAATCTGAAATAAATAGTTCAGTATAACTGGTTCTAATAAAGTACTACATTTCAGTGATACAATGGTGTTCATTATTTTACTAATTATTAAAATTTTTACACATGAATTGTGTTCCCTGGATTTAGTGTAAATCTGATAAAAAGCAGTAATTACATTTTGAAATAGGACATTTATTTACAATTTTTTTCATTTTTATATACAGTTATTTTGTATACTTAAAAAAAATAATTTTGTTTGATAATTTCAATTTTTATTGAAAATTCATTTATCATACATAAAGCCTTCATTTTTATGCCCAAAATTTTCTTTTCATTTTTCTTTTTTTTTTTAGGAAAAATTATTTTTATTAGACTCTCCACATTTGCATTTACAACAAGTACTTGATTGATTGAGTTGCTGATAATAGAAACAGGCCAACTCATATTGATCAGCTTCTAGATTGTAGCAATTGTGAATAATATCTTTTACATACCAGTTGCACAAGTCTTTTAAACTCGCAATTGGTGCCTGTAAGTGACAGTATCATAACATGTACATAAATTAAACATTTTTTAAACTTTTAACTTAATATAACAATACTACATGAAAAAAGTAATAAATTACAATTATATTTTAAATTGTTGTAAAGGTACAAAACATATTATATTTCATTAAAACAATTTCATTTTATTGATTTTTTTTTAAACTCACTTGAGCTACAACTAGTCCTCTATTTGAATATCTTGCATCATTATGTCCATGAGAATCAAACAAGATCACCTATCAAGTAACATCTTTTACAGTTTGATACTATTGATAATTATCGTAATTTAATCACTGGTTAACTATACCTTTGCAGTTTTCTGTTGAAATATAAAAAGTATTGTTCTTCCACAAGTGATTAAAAGCATAAATAAATTTGGTGATTCTGGATTTTCATACCATTTACGCAAAAAGCATTTTATATTTTTATATAAACTGGTATCAAGATTCTCACGAAAAACTTGAAATTCCTGTAATAATACCATACTTGAGTTATTTTTTAGTTTATTGTATAAAAAATAATAAAGGAGATCTATTTTTTTATATTTGAAAAAGAAAATTACCTAGCTTTCAGTTTATGAATAAGTACTTGCATATAGTTAGGTTCACATTTTAAATTTAAATAATACTATAGAAGTTACAAATTAATTTCTTATTTTGTTTCTAAATTTTCAATTGAATGTTTTAATGTTTTTTACAATCACTATTAAATATATACCCATTCTTTCAGCATACTAAGTTTCTTTCCACCAAACTTCAGTGCTTCCTCTGCATTTAAATAAGGATGCGGAGTCAGCTTCTTCTTAACAATGTAAGAATGAATATTGTTGCCTTCTATGATTGCTTCAGCCATTACAACATTGAATTTGGAACTTTCATCGATATCAGAAACTTGTAAACACATTTGACTGATACGCTGAGCCACCAGCAGACAAATCAATGTACAAGCTTCACTAACTGCTCAGATTGAAGTAAATAAATCAAATATTTTAAAAGTTTCTCTTATTAAATTATCATTGAACAAGAAAATGATTTATATAATTTCTTTGAAATATTTTAAACAATGAAAATTTATGTACTGTTTTTTATGAAAGAGATAAATTTTATCTTAGTATTGATTTTGTCAAATATAGTACAGTCTATTTATATTTTAAATAATTAGTACTTTGTATGAATATTTACAAACTTACTTTCTTGGCCAGGTGGATATCGACATTGTGTAAATTCAGCTTGGTACCAGTATATGTTGACATTACCAAAAATTTCTTTTATATACTTTGGAAACCCTTTTTCAAATAACGGTGGAAGAGACATAATTTTTTTCTTATTATTAATTTATACATTAACTAGAATTTCGCAATCTTGACACATTTATTTTATTTTAACTAACATTGCATTTTGTAAATTTTAAGCCATAAAGAATGGACATAATCACTTTGAATTTCATTACTATAACGTTTAATTTTCCGAAATTATCGTACCAGAAATTTATTTAATCGTCCATGTTAGATGAACTTTTCAATTCGATTGTCAATTAGAAATTGGGATTTTCTGAATTCGAACTTCGCGCTATAAAGATCAAACGAGAATTGGGAAAAGTTTTATTTTCGTTTTTCAAAATTAAAATGGACTTTATAACTGTAAAAAAATAAAAAGTTATAAATCGCAGAAGTTATTCTAAATAGATAATATTTTAGAAAATTATAATATTATCTTTCTCGTTGTTCATTACATTATAGGATCTTGTTATCGTACGTCACGACTAAAGTGGTGCTTTTAGCAGACGTAACAAGATTTTTAACAAGATGGCAGCAATCAAAGTGGCCTCGAAGTTTAAAGAATTGAGAATTTTATTGTGTCAAACGTCAAATTCAAGCGAAGGAGTAAGGTAGAATGATTGTTTTAATTTTATTTATAATTTTTAATTGATTACTAATGATTGCAAAAAATTTCAAATGTTATATCATATTAGTCACTTTTTATAGGTTATATTAAAAATTGTCACTTTCAAAATACGTATATCAAATTTTCAGAAAATTTATCGAACAACACTATGTGCCTTTAAAAAAGGCTAATCCTACGCTTCCTATATTAATCAGAGAATGTTCGAATATCGATCCGATACTTTACATTCGGGCTGGTAAGTGTTGTATCATATTAGTAATTACTGACTTATGAAGGGTATGAAATAATTTTAATGCATATTTTCAGAGTTCGGTAAGGAAAAATCCATTCCTCTATCAAACCTCAAAGCTGAAGATGTGTTACAAAAGCTTCAACAAGCAACTTCATAATAGCTTATTCCATTAAATAATTAAATATGTATGATAATTTATTTAGTTTTCAAATAAAATAGCTTATTTATAGCTCGATTGTTGTAAATTAGTCTTTTTTTAAATTATATTTAATGCAAATTGATTTTTTGAAATATTTATTTAAAAATGTATATATACATATATATATATATATATATATGTTGAGAACATGATTTACATCAATAAAATAACATTAATAAATAGAATATATTTTATTCTCTTTGCATGTGATTTTTACAAATAATTTGTAATTCGCCATTTGATGACTGTATTTAGAGGAACAACTTCTACAAAAATAACATTTGGTGTCTCTAAGAGGTAACTCTTACTTATGCGCAGTGTTCATGAGTTAGCAAGAAATACATGTACAGTAGTTTCAATTAAGAATTGTAGTACAATTGTCAATTTAATTCATTTTAATGATTGTGTCTAGTCGAATTTCGGTAGACCGAACTGTTCAGGTTCAAATTCTTCTAAGCTGCTTAACACTAGAGTTGCTTTGTCAGTGAAACTTTTTGGTAAATGTTTGTCAGGTACCATTACTGTTTGCATTCCTGCACTTACTCCAGCTAGTACACCATTGGGTGCATCTTCAAACACAAGACACTAAACAAAAATTAAAATTGTAACTAGTTTATGAGTACAATTTTTCACTTTAATGATGGAAAGAAAATAAGTTTACTAACTTTGGATGGATCAGGTGTATCTGGGAATCGCTTTGCAGCAACCAAAAATATATCTGGACTAGGTTTTCCTTCTTTGACATCTATATCAGAGCCTCCAAGTACTTTGTGATGGAATAAGTCAAATACTTCTGTTAAATGTTTTGTTTTTAATGCAAAACTTTCAGCACTGGAACTAGTAGCTAATGCAATAGGAACATTGTGTTTCTTTAAATGACGTAAAAGTCGTTCAGCACCTATTTGCAAATATTTAGACATTAGTTACTTTACGTAATATTATTAGGGTACACCAATGCTAATAATTCAAAGCTATTAATTGTGTATGATTAACAAACGGTGATTGGTGCCAACTTATGCAATTTCAGTTTTCTTAAATCAGTTTTCAATAAAAAAAACTTGGATTTGAAAAAAACAATATAGATTATAAACGAAAAATAGTGAAAAAAGAAATAGCTTTTTAGTAGAAAAAATATGTTTATGAAGTAAAAATGTGGTTTCATTCTATTTATGCAGACTGAAATATTCTCAGTAAAGCATTACAAATGTTCGCTAATTTTGTTTACATAGCAACAGCATCTAGATTTTAATTCTACTGCATGAGATTTAGTAACTTTATGAAAAAGAGAATAGTATTTAAGATTATAATAATCTAAGATTTGATTACGAAACTTTTAATTTCTTTATCATTTCGTTAATAAATTAAAAAAATCTTTGAATATTTTAAATTTAGTAGTAACTAATTTGTTTGCAATTCATTTCAAAAGATGTAGTTAAAAAGCTATGGAGACCATTATATTTTTCTGATCCAACATATTATAATGTAACTACTGTTAATAAAAAATAACCATTTTTTTTAACAAAGAATATAATTTTATATCTGTAAATAAAATTTATCTTTTATTACCCAATGCAACTTATGCAATTCAAAGGAAAATTATTTTTAATTTGAAGAATTTAAAATTATTATAATTTGTACAGGTAGACAAAAAGCAATTTTTAAGAAAAAAAAATAAAAATTAATAAGTTTCTGAAAATATGCAATACTTTTATAATATACCTAAGACTTATGAAGCATAAAAAATTTAAATTATTTAATATTTTGATATTAATATTTAAAATAGCATTGAATACATCATGATAAATTGAAATAAAATCAAATTTATTAATATGAACAATTAGAAATGTTTTCATTAAGCAAATTTGAAGACAGAAAATAATTCTGTTGAAAAATGTGATTTCAAGGATATTCCTTAAACAGATTTATAAAATAAAAAAAACATCACTTGACAATGAAAATCTGCAAAACAATAATAAAAAAGCTGCACTTTTTGGAATCAAATAAAACTTCCTTAACCTGGCATCATTTTTACGTCAATAAAATATTCTTTCTGCAAGCGGTGGTAAAAATCCTGAAATTCATCGACGCTTAGTGGCAACTTGTAATGGTTTATAATAAGCTCGGCACCAACACGTTCAGGCCTGCCAAGCACTTGAAAAGCCAGGTCTCCTCCATAACTGAAGCCATACTTCTCACAGATAGTACCATAAATTTTCTTGTACACTGTTTCTGAATCTGCAGAGCATAAAGCGAAAAAAAGGTACATTAAAGGGCTAGAAAAACTCAGAATCACCTGGGAGAAGCTTAGTGGTTGGAAATATCTCGGCATAGTCTTTCTGCAGTCGTTTTGCCAACTCATCTGGTTGCATTGGCAACTCAAAAGTATCTAATAGGAATTGCACAAGCTGGTATGTATGAAATCCCATGGTGAAGGCCTTGTGATCCCATGTGAATTCTTTGCCATAAGGGCTAAGAATACGATTAAAAACTGTTGTATATAGTAGTTCTGTATCTGTGAAATTAGGGCAAGTTCCATAGTTCATTTACAAAAACCATGTTAATTAACAAAACACAATATTAGTATATTTGAAAATATAACTTCATAATAAAATAAACTATTTTTAAAAACTAAAAATAAATGACTATTTAAAACTTTATCTTAGATTATAAAATAACAAAACTTTTCGAATAATGTGATGAAATATCAGAAAAAAATTGTACTGTTTGATATGTTTCATCATACTGGAAATTAATTGCAATTTATTACAGCTGTATAGAAAGAAACTTTTAAATAGAAAATATCTTGTTGAAAATAATTATATCTACATATGTTTAATAAAACTTAAACTTTTTTCTGCATAAATTGTCAGTTATTTTTATTATTAAAATTGATTTATTGGTTTATTGTACCTACTAAAAATATTAAAAAAACTTTTCTGTAGCATATTCACCACTTCATAACTTATTTCAAGTAGTGTCAAATTATTTAATATACAGTAATAGGCACTTAGCACAAGCACTTTATGACAGACAATTTGTTTGAACGTCATAAAAACATAATGCAAGGATAATGACAGAAAATCTCTCAATAAATTGCAGTAACTTTATGATATAATAAAAAACACTAATATTAAATAAATAAAGGAAACTAGTATTTAAGCACTGTATTTGTTTCATTATTTTGGTATCGAATATTTAAAAAAAAATTGACATTTAATAGTACATAGGATTTTTTACTGAAAGAGGAGACTATATCATTAAATGAGCTGCTATAAAATTAAAGACTATAGGCTTAAAGAAATAGTAATAGTCATTAGACATTTACGATTTAAGATGGAAAAGTACTTGTTTTTTATAGTGATAATCATAAAAAAATATTACTGTGAATATTCAACTATATGAAAGTTGTGTTAAATGTCATTTTGCCTTTTCTAATTCATAAAATTACAATGATAAGGAAATTGTCTACAAAGATTGATTAGTTAAATTTTCAGTTAGTTAAAGTTAATTAAATGCAGTTATTAGTTAATTTTGACAACTCTCACTTGTATTCGATTAAATAGGAAATATTTTAAAATGGAGTTAAAATTCTTAGAATACTTTATGTAATATTTGAATACTTTATTTTTATAATACTATCATCACTAAAGATAAAACTCAGTAAAAATTCAATAACAAAATCTAAAAGTTCATAATTAAGTACACACTTAATCAATAAATATGCTAGGCATATATTTAAAAAAAGTTTCGACATTCACTATAGTAGCATGTGTATATAGTCATGTGACATTGCCATTATTATCGAACTTTGAAACTACTTAATCGAAATCTAACATGTAGACTTTGGCAATCGTGGCAAACATGAATCAAACACAGACAAACAACTGGAGTGGGTAGAGTATTGTTAAAAAATTCCACTAGGCTTTCGTACGTCCAAATCCAGATACTGACAACGTGGTGCGTGCTAGTTGCGAAATTTCGTACAAACTAAGCGAAACTTGTGCAATTTTCTCACCTATCAAGAGGCCGTCCATGTCGAAGATACAGTGCGTGACATTTTTAAATTGAGAGTTCGACATGGTTGTTTCGTTACACTAGAAAATTTTAACGTTTCGCGCCGAATTTGGTGGATGCTTCACTAAAGCAGCGAAGATGCTCCTCAGTTGGCCGTGAGGATTCAACTGAATCGAGCTGCCGACGAGTCTGGTCGTCTGGTGACTGGTCTGGCGCGAGTATCGCCGGGAAACGAAGGTCGCCAGAGGAAAGTAACGTGCCAGAAGGAGTGGGGGGTACGAATGTTAATTGGCGGCAATAGAATAGAATTCTTACCCCCCTGAGAGAAGTTCGCTCTATGTTTACAGGAGTTTACTTACGGATTTTCTGATAGCTTGTCTACGAGTTTTTTAATTAACAAACTGATTAAAAAAAAGGTTAGAATCCTAATGACGTCAGAACACCGATATCTATTATCTACCTATATGTATGCCTACCTGATATCTCTATATATATCTACATGATATATTTAAAATACAGTACTAATTGGAACATTTCCGCAACTGCTACATCAACGATGAAACAAATTATTTCATATGAATCATAATTTTGCATGACACAATTTACAAATTAAATTTTTCACTTTTATGCGAATTCCTGTCAAGATATATATGAATCGTGATCGAAATGTTTAAATATTTTTAATTTTTAAAATGTATATCAATATTACATCATATTCGGTTATCCGCGGGCAGCAGTGTTCCATTACAAATAATATCTCGATATAGGTATAGGTACAGCACGCCACGAGTTTTCGCTTGTTCCGCCGTATCCGGAATCCGGCCCTGTATATGTGTACGACCGTGACCCAACCTATAGGACGTGGTTGTCATTGAGCAAATACACCTTAGCTGCAAATTTAAAAATTTGCAAAAAAAAAAATACTCATCGATAGATCTTATAATGCTTTGTCGATCGGTAACATTTTTAGAAAGTGCTCCGTTTTATATTTTGCAAAAATAAATGTTTTAACTTTCAAATATTTAAATGGCCATATCACTTAAAATAAGAACTTTTTAAATACGATTCGAGTGCCAAAAAAGTGCTCCATAGTTAAAAATTAAATATTGATAATTTTTTATTTGATAAATAAGTAATAAAAATCAATTCTTGGTTTAGAAAACGCAAATAAGATATACAGCAGATATGCAACAGACGCCGTTATGTGAGTTTTTTATACTCTTAAATAGACTAAAAACTTATTTTACTCAGTTTTGAGTGCAACTTTCATCCCATGCAAGGTATTTAAAAAAAATACAAATTTTTTTTTCGCGCTTTATGATTGTGTGGTCAACATAGTCAGATAAACAGACTTGCGTAAGTGCGTAATTATAGTGTACATAAGTAAAAACATTGATGAAAATTATGTTATATTTTATGTTATAATGATGTTATCGATTCAAAGGTTTTGGAACGCATTGGTACTTTATTTTTATTAGTTTTAAGGTATATACTGTGAACTCTAGGATGTAGGTAAGTAGGTAAGCATGAACACGCAGTTATAACAACTAAGCAAAACTTAAATAATATCAGTATATGTTTATATACCTATATGTTGAGTGATCAATAGATCGATTGAACTATAGTTAGCATTTGCTATTGTTATTGGCATTAGCTGTTTATAATTGTAATTTAGATGAGAAATCGGGTGATAAATAATCACAAATTCGCAGGTGGTTTACCTAGTTTTTTCATTCATTGAACTCTTTTATGGTATTTAAAGGTATTTAAAAGGACTATATGGGATTTAAAGAGATTCAATCGATTTATTTTACAATTTAACCCCATTGAATATTATCAGTTATTGAAACCAAAACGAATTTATGGTCACGGCATTTAAATTTAAATTTCAAATTGAATTAAATAATCGGTGACGGCGTGACGTTGAAAAATAATAACGCGCATGCCCGAAAACTCCCACATTAAATCTACTTTTATACACATAATACTCACGCCTAAACGTTGAAACAGACTCATCAAGTTCACTGTGCGTCTACTGTGCTGCGCTTATGGTAACAAAAGTCAAAGAATTCACCATTTCACCCGCATTGTAGGTAGAGAGGATTGAAAAGACGGACAACGTTCACGACGGGTGTGTTATGGCAGTGCCGACGGAGTTGGAAAAAACTGACGCATCGTTGCAGGAACATATTAGACGACGGCAATGTTCTACTTGAACGTAAACAAATGCAATTATTCGGGAGCTCGTTTATATACTCAGCGCGTGAGTATCCGTTAAAACGACTGATCCATACACGGATTATCGTCTGAGATTGGATATCTACCAACGCAGATTGCCTTTTATACACGACGTCGCCCCAGGAGATAGACTCAGCAGCCAGTCAGCAGCACGTTTTTACGTGCAGTGCGCATTTGTTTTTGTGTGTGATGGCCGCACAGTAGTTCGGGAAAAAACTAGTGGAGGTTATAGACACACACGCGAGAGCTGAAAGAGAAAGCTGGCGGATAGAGAAATGGTTAGTACCTATATACTTGCTTATTTTTATTCTAATCTGCTTCTTCTCGCATTCGCGCTCTGTCAAACTGAGATTCGATACATATTGTTATTACTTTATCTCTATTGTTGAGTGCGACGCACATTTTGTAGATAAAGCAGCAGCTGGGGTGATTAGAAACTTATAAGTACATTTTTGTATTGTTGCTTTTATGTTTACGCCCATTTCTTGTCTGATTTTGGAGCTAGTGATACACAGCTATTATACCTCTGCTCAATATTTGTATTATGAGTGAGCAAGGTTGGTAGAGTTTTTGTTTGGTGATACCATAAGCACTTGAATGGTAGTGAAAAAAGTGATCGGTACAGTCATTTTATGAGATAAAAGTGTCTTATTATAATGTATTATGCTTATTTGCTTAGAATTTTTCATGAGTAAGCAAGGTTATAAACCTTTGAAAGTACATTTTGAAAGATTAGTGCAGTTAAGGTTGTTTAATGTGGTAAATTTGTTTTATGTATACTAATTTTTCTTCTTCTCATACACATACACTTAAACATAACTTTTGTTAACATATTTTCTTCAATAAACAAAAATTTAATATTATTAAAAATAAAATTTTTTCAATAATCATTTATTTTAAAATAGGATGACGATGACCAGTATCAGTCTGGTTATGATGTGGGTTCTTTTCCAAAAGATTTTGGATATACGCCTTTTGATGCTGATGGCGATGGCCCTACAGGTCCATTAACTGGAGAACAAAAGCCCAGAATACTCCTAATGGGTCTTAGGCGGTATGTAAATTAGAATATCAATGAATTTATTTAACACATTGTGCTCAGCGTACTAATAATATAAATTTTTTTTTTACAGAAGTGGAAAATCATCAATACAAAAGGTGGTTTTTCACAAAATGTCTCCAAATGAGACACTGTTTTTGGAAAGTACAAACAAAATTATTAAGGATGATATTTGTAACTCAAGTTTTGTACAGTTTCAAATTTGGGACTTTCCTGGACAAATAGATTTCTTTGATCCTACGTTTGACAGTGACATGATTTTTGGTGGATGTGGAGCTTTGGTGTTTGTTATAGATGCTCAAGATGATTATATGGAGGCCTTAAACAAATTGCACTTAACAGTTACAAAAGCATACAAAGTCAATCAAGCTATTAAGTTTGAAGTTTTTATACATAAAGTAGATGGGTTATCTGATGATTACAAAATGGAAACACAGAGAGATATACATACTCGAGCAAACGATGACTTGATTGATTCTGGTATATACAAGTTCGAAACATTCATTTGTATAACAAAAGTGTAGTTTGTTAATTAAATAACAGGAAGTTAACATGACTATTTATTATGATTTGTTTTAAAAGGTTCTAAGCTTTGATTTTAGAAAATTAATGTATTAGTTTCAGACGCACTGCACATTTGTTTATATGTATATAATTTTAAAAATTTAATTGGAAATTTTGTAATTATACATAGATAATTTTTTTTACAAATTATGACCGAATAGTTGTCGAAATTTTATTTTGAAATATTTCAACATAAATAATTTACGTTTCAGGTTGTGATCAAATACACTTGAGCTTTCACTTAACGTCAATTTATGATCACAGCATATTTGAGGCATTTAGCAAGGTTGTACAGAAATTAATACCACAATTACCAACGTTGGAAAATTTATTAAATATACTTATCTCGGTAAGTTTAATATTACTTCATTCAATAATCATCAAATTTTGTATGTAATTATAGAAGGCTAATTGATTGAAATTCTTATAGAACTCAGCAATAGAAAAGGCCTTTCTTTTCGACGTTGTTTCGAAAATATACATTGCGACGGATAGTTCCCCTGTTGATATGCAAAGTTATGAACTCTGCTGCGATATGATTGATGTCGTAATCGACGTTTCTTGTATATATGGGTGAGTGATTAAAGATTCAATTGAATGCCGAATAATATGCATGAATTAATTTAAATTTTTTGTTCAAGCTTTATGATAAATGTGTAATAAAAGTTTTCTTTTTTTGCTGTTGTTATATTTAAGTTTGATTATAATTATTTTATATTTCAATATCTTTTTTATTAATAGTTAACCGATTTATTATTTATTAGAAAACGATTTTTCTTTTAATTTCTTTGTGATGTGTAATATAAATAAATATTCTCTGTGTCTGACTGCATTTAAAATTAAATTACAACTGTTTTTGTAGATAATAAAGTATTATCTAAAAAAGATATAATGCCATTTATAGCCATATATAGCCATAATTTATAGCATTCTTAATTATTTTTCAGATTAAGAGAAGAGGTTGAAGCAGCAGCATTTGACAGTCAAAGCTCTAGCTTAATAAAACTAAATAATGGAACAATTTTGTATTTAAGAGAAGTGAATAAATTTCTTGCGCTCGTTTGCATTTTAAGAGAAGATAACTTCGATAGGCAAGGTATGTAAAAAAATCAGTTATCTTTATTGTTTGAAATAAATGCCTTATCTATTTTAACACATGCAATTTAATAAGTTTTAATAACCTTAGATTCGAATTAAATTTTTAAACAAAGCTTAAAGTATATTTAAAAAAAAAATTAAAACTTATAAGTTATAACTTTATATATTATTTTATAGATAATGCGACAGAGATCCATTTATAAAATTAAGTTGGAATGAATCGATTTCTTTGATTCTAGGTGTTATCGATTACAACTTCTTGTGTTTCCGTAATGCGATACAACAGGTCTTCGAGCTGCGCAACAAAGCTTTAGCCGCCGCTACGAGCAACAACAGCGGCCTCAGCGCCAACAACCACTCGACTTCGCCCGTGAGTAACAATCTCACGGATCCAGGTCCAAGCAGTGCAGGTGGTAGTACGACTCAGCCTCTGTTAACGACACAGGCTGTTGCAAGCAGCAGCGGAACTCTGGCTCAGAACGGGACGATTGTTTTAGCACAAAGCTAACCGACTGAGTGCCGCGGCGGAGGCAGCGAATTCGTACAGTTCGATTTTTTGGGTAGAGAGACTTTTTGAGAAGCGGTTTTTCGTTTACTTGAAGTTCTTGAATGTTGCGGAATACACGGACGTCAAATTTTTTCTTGAAAATGAGTAAAAGGGGACTATGTGACGATGATTACCAGTTCGAATTGCCCAGCAAGTAGTCGTAAATGAAAGTTTTCGACATTTGCCATCTCGGGAAAACAATCTGGAGAATACTGATGTTCTATATTTTCCATTGACATTCGTACACTGTTTTTTATAAAATTGCAATTTTGAATCGAACAAAAATTCTCTCATGACTATCATCGTATATCAAAAAATTGTATAATCACTGTAAGTAATGTATAGTTCAGTGGTAAAAGAGTGAAAGAATATAGAAAAAAAATTATCCTTAAATTTATCGAGCAACAAAAATATATATCAGTAGAATTTTGTAGTATCTCGATAAATTTTTAACGTATAAAAAGAAAGTTCGAATTATAGGTTTACTAATAGTCTCAAAATTTATTTTTTAACTTGACTTTTGAAACGATGGATCGTTTGATTCGGCGATTTGTTTGTGACTTTTGTAATTATCGTGTACGCGTGAACTACTCTGTTATTTTATTCGCTAGAAATTACTATATAAATTTCGTCGCTAACTGATATTTGATTTGTAGAATCTATCGGAATTTTTGTTCTTTATATGAATGAAATTAGTACATAATAATCGTGTCACGAAGGAAAGAAGGACAAGAAATAGTGTAGATTGGTTAGGAAGAATGAAAAAGAGCATCGTGTTTATATTTTTCTTGTAAATCGCGATAGAAAATCAGAATACGCGATTCGCTGACGAAGCACAGGAATTGGATTTAGTATACTTTATCGTTTTTCGAGATTCCATTAACTTCAAATGTATTGTATTTCATTTTCAATGATAAATGATAAAATAATTGAACTCGAAAATCGTAAATTAGCTCAGAATCATGACAATTGGATATCGACAAAATGCTGCTTGGTCAGTGAAAAGCAACTCTACATCCATTCTTTCGCAAAGCCAAAACTCGAGTGCGATGCTTCACAACGTTGTTGTCTTCATTATTGGCCTATTAAATGCCGCTTTGAGCTTGTGACCGACATTTTTGGTAAATGAAGAATAAGGGAATTGATAAATATAAGTGTAAGCTACTTTAGTTAAGAGCATTTTTCTTTTGTAATTCTAGCACGTGCTAGATACTGAAACAAAGTGATGGAACGTGCTTCGCGGAGAATCTATTGCCCTAGAAATGTATAATGAAACAAAAAATTACGATATGTGCTATATATATATGTATACTAACTGTAAACGGTAACAGATGTAACTAATTTGAGGATGGAAAAAACATGTATATATGATAATATAGTGTGTTGTACTTTCTAACTTTAAAAACAACACTCATTGTTGTGAGTATCTGTTTACTTTTAAAAATCGTCGTCGTCGTCGTCATCGTCGTCATTTTGGAGTTTAGACTCTTCGATGACCTCTGATAAAGCATCGCTGACAATCGACGAGGAGGAATCGTATGCTTTCAATAGTTCCTTGCGACGATACCAGTGCAAGTACGCGAAAGCTTGCTCATATTCGTTTTGAGTTCTCGACGATCGTAGATCAAGACTGAAATCGTAGCGGATCATCATGGATTGGATATAGAATCTTTTTTTTTTCTTTAAATACGTGTATAAATTTAGTATTTAGATCAACATTTAGATTGAAATAAACATTTTTTTTTAAATGACATCTATTATAATTAATATATAACATTTATTTTATTACAGGTTTTCAAGTTAGAAATGAATAATGATTGTTTAAATTTTTTAAATCTCTGAATGTACCCTGTTATTTTTCGATATACGGTTTCCATCGGAAGTCTCAAGGGTAATCCTGAAGGCGGTAAACTCTGATGGGCTATTTCATTGAGGATATTTCGTCCAAGGTCCGATATATGATCTTTCATTGAACGAAATTTATTTGTTAACGTAGGGACAACTGGGAGCAGGAGTTTGTCTGGAAATTATATGGAAGTAAGAATTGGGAAAGACATGATAGAAAAATATAGATAATTCATTTTATCATAGTTTAAACGATTGATTTGAGTGTATAAAGAAAAAGTTAGTTTTAATAATCTAACATTTATTTTAATACTGCAGCATTGAATCTTCTTTTATCAACAGAAAACTGAAAGTAATGAATAATGACTTATTTTAATCTTGATAAAATTATAAAATTTATATGGGAAGTTTTGAACATGATAGATAAAAAACTTGTATTAATCAATTTTTGTTCAGACAATTGTGTATTTTTATAAATACATAAATTACTTAACAATAAAGAGATAAAAATATATTTTTAAAAATAGACTTAATAAATAATTGTGAATAATTTTAATAGGTAAAAGAAGGATATATTTATTAATAAAAATAATGAAAAAAAGAGCAAATTTATTTTACAAAAATTGGAAAAAAAAATCAAATCTTTAATAAATATACAAAAATGATTATAATATATTTGATAAGATGATGACTGTTTTAACGATTAATTCGATGAATGTTATATACAAAAAGAAAACAATCTCAAACATGTTAACAGATTAGAGAGGCTAAACTATAAAAAACACGTTCTCATTGATGGAATTATTATGATGAAATTGTGTTTCTTCTCTCGTGCTGGATGAGATTTATATTTGTGATGGAAAAAAATTCTATTCTAAAATAAGCCAGAGGTTGTTATTTTTGTTTCGCTGTATTAAGTTGACGGCATACTGCAATTAAAGGCAGAGCTCAAACCAGTCACTGCAAACAAGTTAATAAAAAAAGTTCGATTAGTAAAATGTTCCAAATTTTTTTAAAAGAAAAAAAAACTGTGCAATGAATCGTATGATTAGAGTGGATCAATACGCGAAGGATTGTGATTTATCTAAGGTATTACAATTCATGAAATGAAAAATGTATTTTAATGACTATGGCGATTTCTGGTTTATTTCACGAAGAAATCCAAATTATCATGCAGATGTAAAAAACCTGTTTAGTACCAAAGTTAATTATTTTGATTGTCATCAATTCACAAGCATGTGCACAGATGCATAATGTTTCAAAAACCCTTTGAAATCCATTGCACAAAAAATAAGAAATCTTTGGAAACTGCATAAAATGTTAAGTATTTTCACTTCAGCATGCAAATTCTATATCATGAACAACAGTACATATCTAAATTTATTTTTTCATACTTTTGTCTATCAACGTATTATACAATTTATACACTAACTTAATCTTTTACGTTGCATTATCTTATCAACAATCTATATACAATTCAGTTTAAAAAAAAATTCTTACAGACTATTGCTTATTAGCAGTTTCAATTACTGTGCTTTGAAAAAATAATAAAACAATGTCAGCATTTTAATTCTATTGTTATCTTATGAAAACGTGATTTCAAGATATGCAGTATCTCGATTTTTCACGCTCTTTCAAAACAAATGTCTAGTCTATTATTTCCTAATGAAAATAGAAGTATAATTTTACACGAAAAGAGTTGATAATAATTAACTTTCTCTCTGTTCTTCCTTTGACAGAGCTTCCAAGCGCTCCGCAATAGTTCGAGAATCATCATCGAGTGTATGAGGTTTTATCTGAACAACATACTGCAGTAGTTGGTGACATATTTCGGACTTACGGTAATCTGCATCCTTGTGTTGAACGGCATTGTGTAGGCCGAGGGCTAAGTACGTGTGGTACTTGACGTAGTTGTTCTCCAGCTGATCGAGACTTTTGCCGATGAACGACAGTGAGTCGGGCTTCCATCTGTCGCGGATTTCCTCGCACATTTCCAGCAGCTGCATGTATTAATAAATAAGATAATGTCAAATAAGTATTTTGAAAGCCAATCAAGATATGTAGGTAAAGAAAAATACCTTATATATTGTGTTAGTCAAATCTTCGAATTTTTCGGTCTGCAGACAATGTTCATGTACATCATCCAAATATTCGTTGTGAACTGTATGATTAAGTAAAATTAAGATTATTATTATCATACTGCTTCAAATATTAAAAAGAAAACGTGATTTTCAATGAAATAATACTTGTTACTATCGCCTCCAGATTATCCGCTTGTCCTAAAGCTTTCTCCAGCATACTACCTAGACTTTGCAAGACTTGACCTGATAAATATGCATGTATAGATCCAATGGCATGTAACAGCCAGAACCTTAAACTCTCAAGTCTTCTGATGTGAAACTGTTGTATAATATCTGGATTTACCGATCCACCAGAACCTTCTAAATCTAAATCACAAAAGGTAAGTTAGAATTAGTGACGAATTTTTAAATACACAAATTTTATAGCATTGATTTTCGAGATTATGAATTTACCTGAAAACCGCAGTATGTTGAGTGTCCACAGTGCCCACTTAAGCTTGAGTTCGAATCTAAAGATTTTGTTATATTTATCTAGGGCTTCTTCGTTTAATAACATGTTTATTGGCCAACCTGCTGCATAATGCAGTTTTATTCCATTAACAGCCTCGAGTACTTTTGTAGTTCTCACATTTGCTATAGTTATGGACCATCTAGAGCTTGATTCAGTCCATTCTTGAGCAAGTACCTCTTCCAATAAACAAGTAACGATGTAAGAATTGTTCCACATACCATTAGATTCAATCTAAAAGAATAATTATTAAATAACGCCGCTATTTTTTGTTTTAAGTCTTTTTCTACGAAAAACTGACCTCAGTAAAAATAAGATTGCAAAACTTATTCATAACATGACTAGTCTCCATCATGTAAACCGATCTCATCAACTTTAATTGTGCTTCTAATTTATACTCTCGTATCAGAATATCTTTAACTAATTTACTTGCACCGCTGAATTTCAATTCTAATACTTTGTTTACTGCACATTTAAAAATCTTCCTCCAGGGTAAGACCATTTCTGATTTTGACAGACATTCCGATGATTTACATTCTGAGTCTTTCCATTCTACAAATTGATTGGAAGTAGTACTCTTTCCATCAACACTATCTATACTAGATTCTGGAGAGAAAAAACACTGTAATGCTTTAGTAAGAAATGGATTGTTTGTTGCAGACACTTGTTGCCTTATAATGAATTCCATGTCAGCATCGGACGATTGAGTTATTGGAATCTCAACAATATTTAGTGACGTTGCATCCACTGTATCGACAAAACTTGAGTAATCATACTTTGAACTTTTGGAAAAAATTTCCTTCGAACATTCTTCATTTAACGACATTCGTACAACTGAAATAGTTAAGAATTTTATTGTAAATTTTATTGTATTGTTCTATTACTTTAAAAATAATATTTGAAGAATTCATCTTATTTTAAAATTGCATAATATCAAAGTACCGTTTTCTTTGTCCATCATATCCCATAGGTCCGATATACGATCTAATGTAACAAGAAGTTCAACACTGCGACCCATTTGGTACACTTTGTGTACCAAAATATTCATGATAGGGTCGTCCACACATACAGCATCAAGTTCTCTTGACGCAAATCCTTCTAAAGGATTGCTTTCTTCTCGAGAAAGACTTTCTACAGTTCTAAAAGAATTAATTTAATATCAGCCTTTAAAATTAAGGTACCTACTAGATTTAAGGAAGCTAAAATTACTCATTAAATTTTTAATAAAACCTACTCTGTACACCTAAAAATTATAAATTCTTCCCTCCAGTCTTCTAATCTTCCTTCACTTAGCCAAACATCAATTATATTAAGATATACAGAAAGACCAGCTAAGTATAAAGTGGCACATAGATTGATTGTTTCATGATTGCTGGAATTTTGCATTTTAAAATATAAACTAGATAATAACTTGGATGCACATTTCCAATTCGTAGATGGTTCCCAGTCATCTACAACGGCTTTATGAATTTCAAAAACTATTTTTATCCTGTTTAAATATATTTTCAAGGTTTTCGAGATAGAGAGAAATGTTTTATGGCTGTCTATAATACATTAATAAGAATTATTAAACATATTTATAAAAATGAAACACATAAAATTAAGTAATTTACCTTGCTTCATAATGGTTATCTCAAAATCAACAAGCCCTTTTTTTATGCTTAAGAGTTCCTGTTGTAAAGCGATTCCATATGCTTCATAAGTTAATGGAGGCTTTCGCTTTTCAACTGAAGAGTCATCCTGCTTGAACAATTTTTCAAGAAAAGTCTCCATTTCTTTCATCATTGTATAATACTGACAGTATGAATGTAACATACTTTTAAAGGATATCTAGATCGAAGTAAAAAGTAGTTTAGTAATGATATTTATTTTTAATATACTGGAAGCTTTAAATATTTTGTAAACCAGGGCTTTAAATGTTTGAATAGTTTGAAAATGTTAGCGTATGCCTTTCGTTATTATTATATTGTAATTGGGCTTTAAGTTTGCTTGCATATAAATAAATAAATAAATAAATAAATATAAACTCTGTTACTGTCTCGTAGATATTGCATGGGGCATGTTCCTTCGCTGTTACTAATTTAAAAACTTTTTCAAATGTAAATTAGGAGGTCTAGTGTTAGTCCACTATGTGTATTTTGTATAAATGGGCATATGCTCATCAATTTTGGAAAATAAATAAATAAATAAATAAACCATTAACATTTTCCACTTAAATTATGTAAAATTTCACAATTAGTTATTTAACCTGAAATTGTATGCCAATTAATAAATTATTCAAGCAAATCAGCTTACTGTAGTTAAACTTGGTATGGACACATCACGTATGGAAAATTCAGTTTCCCTTTCCTGTTGAAATAATGCCATTGAAGACTGTGCATGGAACATCCACAACAATTCTCTACATGCTTGATATTCACTAAGTGTTCCAATGATTTTATTGCTTTTTAAAATGTTCTTTCTCCAGAGTTCATACATATGAGCAGCATCAAATTCACTATTGACTTTACATTGATGCCAATCAAGTTCATTCCACCAAGTATTTTGAACATTGTTTTTTAACCAATTTTTGGATAAAATATCTTGTGGTAACGGAGGTTTTACTGCTTCAGTTGATAAAAACTTAACTGTGTTAATAGCCAAATTAGGAACATCTTTGCCGCTGCTAGATTCTTTTTGTTGAGTTTGTATTGTAGACAAATCCAGTTGGCCATCATTTTCATCATTTGACCATTCCTGAAATTAATTATTTCAAACATTAGTTAATGATAATATAATCAATAATATAAATTAGGCTTGGAATAAATACTCACACTTTCACTATCACTCTCATAATTACAAAAAAATTCTTGCTGACCCTCTTTCAAATACTGTGCCCAGTCAATCTCTTCCGATTTATCATCTTCAGTTGTGACTGTCACATTTTGACTATGGTCCCGACTTTGTTGCGAGGTGCTACTAAGTTCAGATTTATTGGTTTCATTGGATAAATTTAATAGCAATGACAATAAGGACCATTGAACATCATATTGCGGATGTCGTTCAAAGTCAAAATTTGTCAAAAATGATTGAGTAAGATCTTGAAACTCCTTAGCAACATCATATTTTCCATGAATTAGCAACTTTTGAGTTATCTCTTCAATCTCTTTTTTTACTGCATGACTATTTACTGATAAATAACGATGGTGCTTTATTTGAGATAGTGCAAAACGTTCACATATCTGAAATCCTTCTTCACCTTCCTACAAGTATGCAATAAAATGTAAATGTATAAAAACATTTATTAAGCTACAGGTTTTTTAAAATAAATAAATAAATGTGAATAAAGTTTGATATAAATTAAGTACATAATAATAAGATCAAAACAGATAAAGAGGTCAAACTGCAGTGCTTCAATAATAACATTACCTCAAAGCCACTAATTGAAGTGATTAAAAGCTTTAAATCATTGTGAATATCCGCGAGAATCTTCGTACCCATCTTTTTAATTTCGGTATGACTTCGTACTACAGATTCACGGATTCACGTAATTACGTGACTAATCTGTCATTTCCCACGCAATATCTACGAGACACGTTGATGTCACATAATTACCTATATAATAAACAAGGTTTATTTACAAACAAGCAAAGTTATTTACAGTATGTTATTGAATCATCATGAACACTATACAAGGTAACCTAACTTTACCTGTGTATTCATATAATCCGTTAACCTATAGAGTAAATGGGACACGACGTACTTATAGGAACACATTGAAATGACCATAGTTTCAAAATCGACGTCTCATACTTAGTACTTGGCATGTAATATGTATCTACTTTCATCTACCGCTATTAGCTCCTATTACATGGTAAACAAATTTTAGTCCCCTTGCTGGGAAACGCCGAAAATATTTTCCCCTATACTACTTAATGCATGGAAGTAGAAACAGACGAGTATAGGTAGACAGACCCGATTTTGAATCATCATTCTTTTTAACCAATTAACGACCAAGACCCCGAATTTTCAACATCATCTTCAAGGCCTTTTTTAAACTAAAAAAAAGATCATATCCGACGTATTTTGAGCTGTTCTTTCAAATGGTGATACCGATTTTTTGTTAAAATACTCCTGTAAAAAAATATGGCGTGTTTTTCACGAAAAAAAGCTAAAAAATTTGGAAATTTTCAACTTTATGAATTTTTTTCATAAGGAAAATGCAATGACAATAATTCAAAATACTGCAAAAAAGTGCAATCGATGTTCAGATACTACGGGAAAATTTTTTTCATGATTCTAA
>UELV01134547.1:0-12944 GCA_900490015.1 Megastigmus stigmatizans | reverse complement strand
TATATATATGTGTGTGTGTGTGTGTGTGTAGCTGTTGACGCCAGGAACGGCCTCACAATATATATAAGCTTTTCTACCCACATCGAGGGAAACGGATATATGTAGGCAATCACTCAAGGAGTGAAATGACCCCAAGAACAATTTTTTTGGACCAAAATTCGCTTGAAGCACGACTTTTGAGAATTTTTTCGTCTTCTCAGATCGCTGTGCGGCGGGCGGCCCCTCACACGTTGTTACCGCGGAGAGCCATACATTGCGCAACGAACTCGGATTTAGACGAGACACTACAGCGTTTTTGAAATATAGAAGATATACCGTCGTCTAAAAATCTTTTAAGCCCTGACGAAACGAGGTGTGAAAGATTGTTTAACGACAAGCACACCCGTGACTCAAAGGGGCGATATGTTGTGCGCCTTCCATTAAAATCTACTCCGCCGGCCATAGCTTCGGAAACGCGAGACATGGCCAGAGTCTCATTGACCAACACTCATCGCCGTTTCGCTCGCAACCCAAACCTTGCCCACGAATTTCGGGACTTTATGAATGAGTATGATCGTCTCGGCCACATGGAGCGCGTGCCGGCTGGAGAACTTGAAACTCCACACGCTTGGTACCTACCACTTCACGCAGTCGTCCCGATAGACAGTTTACCTTAGAAAATACGTGTTGTTTTCGATGCCGCAAGAAGAACGCGTAATAAAATGTGTCTCAATGACTTTCTGCTTCCCGGCCCGGCTCTTCAACGCGCCCTCTTTTTGATTTTATTAAATTGGCGTAAGTATCGATTTGTCTTCACTGCCGACATTGTGAACATGTTCCAAATACGCGTAGCCCCTGAGGATCAGGACTTGCAAAGAATCTTATGGTCACATGACGCTTGTGTTCGGCCTGTTGATCACCGATTGACGACTGTCACCTACGGGACTACCAGCACCCCCTTCTTAGCTATCCGAACTTTACAACAGCTTTCGCGAGACGAAAAATCTACCTTTCCCTTAGGGTCTCAATGCCTCGAACACGACGTTCACGTCGACGATATTTTCACCGGCAGTGATAATATAGCTCTAACGCTCCGCATTAAAGAAGAGCTCATCGGGCTTTTAAAATCGGCAGGGTTTAAGCTAGATAAGTGGGCAACAAATCACCCAAGCCTACTACCTTCGCACTCAAATCACGACCAGAGAGCGAAGTCGATTGACTCGAATGAGTCTGTTAAAACGCTTGGGATTCTGTGGGATCAGAATCAGGATGAGCTCCATTTTACTACCCTCAATTTTAAGGAGTTGGCTAGTGCAATCGAAACGCACAGTGCTATCGAGCATCTCTCGTCTGTTTGACCCGCTCGGATGGCTGTCGCCAATTATTGTCACAGCTAAGATTCTGATGCAGGATCTTTGGATTTTGAAGAGCGATTGGGATGATACACTCCCGCTCGAGTTCCGCAAGCGTTGGCTAGAGTACTGTAAATCGCTTTCGTCACTTCCCTCACTGTCGATTAGTCGCTCGTTAGGAACGCCGTGCAACTCCCTCCAACTTCACGGGTTTTGTGACGCGTCATCTTATGTTTACGCTGCCACTGTGTATCTTCGGATAGGTGAAGGTGATGACTCCATCCGCACGTCGCTATTAGCAGCAAAAACCAGAGTTGCGCCAGTGAAAACTAAGAGCATCTCTAACCTCGAATTATGTAGCGCGGTTCTCCTTGTCGAACTTCTTTCATACGTGCGACAATTGAATTTTCTCCAGAGCCTTCCAATTTTCGCATGGTCTGACAGCCTAATTGTTTTGCAATGGCCTCGAAAACATCCAAGTCATTGGAAAACTTTCATCGCTAACCGTGTGTCCTTTATCCAAACAGAGTTACCATCTGTTGCTTGGGCACATGTATCCACGAAAGAAAACCCTGCTGACTTAGGAACACGAGATAGTAGTCCGACAGACCTCGTCGGCTGCAGTCTGTGGTGGCACGGGCCTAAATGGCTCGCTAAGTCGCCCGAACGTTGGCCACAAATGCACCAGACTGTACAAGTCATTCATTCGCGGTCTACCTCATCAAAGTCAGAATTTCTTTCAAAATTTTCGAACCTGACTTGTTTGATTCGAGTGGTAGCTTATTGTTTGCGACCAATTATGTGTTTACGAAGACGAAATAAAAAGCTAGACCCTCACCCCACGTACCTTAGACCCTGGGAGTTGGACAACGCGAAGCTCGCCATCATCAAAGCTGTTCAAATGAGAGTCTATAACAACAAAATCCAACTATTGCAGGTAAAAAGACCCTTACCTAAGCGTAATTCACTCACAAAGCTGAACCCCTTTGTCGACAATCAAGATGGTGTACTGCGCATCGGCGGGCGACTTTCTAACTCAATTCTGACTTACGAACGTAAGCATCCGCCAATCTTGCCCCGTGACTCCAATGTCAGTCGATTGTTTGTGCGTCAAGCGCACGAAACTTACCTTCACGGAGGTCCCCAACTTACAAATAGCGTTTTGATTCAGCGAGTGTGGATCCTCGGGCGTAAACGCTTGGTGAAGACGGCCATTCGGAACTGTGTGCCCTGCCAAAGAAATCACCGTCGCTTAGCTCATCAGTTAATGGGTGTTCTTCCTGCAGTACGCACAACTCCTGCACGCCCTTTCACCAATACAGGTGTAGACTATGCTGGACCGCTTCAGATTCGTACTATGAAAGGTCGAGGACACAAGTCCTACAAGGGCGACATTGCACTCTTTGTGTGCTTCTCGACACGTGCCATTCATCTTGAAGCTGTTGAGGATCTTCGATCAGACACTTTCATTGCGGCATTTCAGCCTTTTGTTGGTAGGCGAGGTATATGTCGAAACCTCTTCAGCGACAATGCTACGACGTTTCTAGGTGCTGATAGGGAACTTCGAGCAATATTTAAGGCCGCCTAGACCTTTTACCAAACCGTAGCTGAGTCGCTGGCTAATGACGGTACCAATTGGACTTCCGTTCCTCGAAACTCACCTCATTACGGTGGCATATGGGAAGCGGGCGTGAAGTCAGTGAAACACCACCTCAAACGATCTATCGGCGATCGCAAGTTCACCTTCGCGGAACTGACGACGATACTCATAGAAATTGAGGCTTGCCTTAATTCACGCCCCCTCAGACCCTTGAGCTCGAACGTAGAAGACCTTCATGCGCTGACTCCCTTTCATTTTCTCATTGGAGAGACATCAGCTTTGATTGCTGATGAAGAATCAGTAGGTGTGCCTGAAAACCGGCTCAATCGTCTTCATTTGCAACAAGTGGTGCGAAATACGTTCTGGCGACGATGGCCTGCAGAATACCTCCAGCACCTTCAAGAAAGATCAAAATGGCGCTCGCCGACCGAGAACTTTGCTGTAGGTCAGGTTATGATTGTGCGGGTTGATCGCTGCAAAATGGCCACTCGGTCGCATTACCGACGTTCACCACGGGCCCGACGGATTGGTTAGAGTCGTTACCGTTCGAATGGCTGCCTCTTCGCTGCGAAGACATATTGCCAGACTAAGCCCTCTCTGTTTAGAATCGGAATCTTAAAATATATATATATATATATAAATTCGTCCCTTGGACAAAGGCGGGCGGAATGTTTGCTCCGTTACCGCGCTAATGTCGAAAAGAGGAAGGAGTGGAGATCGAGAGAGAGAGAGAGAGAGAGAGAGAGAGCGCTATGCAGCGTCTGGTCGTGGAAGAAATCCGCACGAGGGAGGAGCTTACTGTCTCAGGAAACCAGGAGGAGGCGATATCGAGCATCCGTACCCGTAGCTGCGACCACGTGGGTGTCTGGTCGAAGATCCGCAGTGACTTCGCTGGATGCGTTGACCGTACCTCCAAACGAGGTCCGTAGCCATCCTAGGGGGCCGACTCAGCGACCAGACCAGTCCATTGCTGTCTCAGAGCGAGAGCTGCGCCCGTATCCGGGGCGTCAGAGCTTTGGGATACGTGAACAAGGTGGGCTCCTTCCACGACAGGGGCAAGTGCGTGCCATTACATGGTGTCTGCAGTAAATAGTGCGAGGTAAGAGAGCTCTCTAGCGTACTAAGGTCGATTTGTTGTAGCAGAGGCGTGCGGAAGTAATTTAAGTTATATAAGAATTAATGTAATAAAAGATGTTCATAATATACTAATTTAAGAAAAATAAGAAATGTTTATTCAAATACCCCATTGTGCATCCATCCTAATTCTCATTATAATTTAATTAAACTTATTATTCATGTCCAAAATAAACAAATAATGTTAATAATAATAATAATGTTAATAATAATTGTAGAAAACTCTCATGTATTTTGATTTATTTATTGTTTGTTGTAAAGTTGCGCATTACTTTATTGCTGATTACAGCCATAATTGGACAATAAGTCGATTTATTTATTGTATTCCGTCTATTTATTAAAAGATAATTGTTTAAAAAGAAAGAATATTGCGAAAATGTATCATGGAAATGTTAAAACGATGCGGCGATTGATCGTTAATACAGCGTTTAATGTTGATAGCGTCCATAGTATAGAGCATGAAAGAATTATAATTATATTGTATAATGTTAGTTATAGTATATCAAAATGAAATTGTAAACGCGACTTAAGCCTGCGAAATATTGTGGAGCGTGCGAAAGCGTTCAAAAATAAACACGCGAAAATTATATAGCGCCGAGGAATGCGAAGAATGCGAGCTCCGAGCTCGAGGCTTCGATTGTAAACAACGGTTCCTTTTTCTTTTCTCCATCCGTTCGTGAAAAGGAAAATTGTGATTACACGCGTTAATGAGAGTTAAAATCTAAAATGATTGTGGACGAAGGAAAATCCTCTCTCTCTCTCTCTCTCTCTCTCTCTCTCTCTCTCTCTCTCTCTCTCACTCTTATCGCGTACCCCCGGCGCGGTACGGCCAGGCCGGACCGCGGCCGAAAAGCCACCCCAGCTCGGGGGCGCATCGCACCCCTGAGGCTGTACTATTCCTCGATGGGGGAGTTTCGACTCCCTGCAATGAAGGTCGCTCCAGCGCGGGGATTCATCAGGTGTTCCCGCGGCTGTCAGGCTCGTCTACCAGGTGAGAGGGGAGAGCGGGGGACGGGAAAGGCGCGAGTTAAGAAACGCCGAAATTGGCGCGCGCGCGCGGAAAATCCCACGAAGGTACGACATGCGCGCTTGGCGCTGATCGACGGATGGAGGGGGGAGAGAGCCATAAGCGAGGCAATAGCCAAGTGCTCTGATTGCGTGGCGACTCTGGTAACTGGACTATCGAAGACGGCGCATACCTCGCTACCAGTCGCGGTTTTCTACGGATGACGTAAATAAAAACGTATAAGCATCGAATCATTATACACTTTATTTATTGATTTCCCCTGCACTCGTCCTTTCCCCAAAGATCGTGTGGATAATTTACAAATTGGTGCCGAAACCCGGGACTCATCGCCAGTTACGAACTTTGGGTTGGGTTAAGTGTGACGGGGACGGAGTGAAAGTGAAAGGGTTATGGCTCCGAGGAAGAGGAAGTCGTCGCGTGTAGTGGGGAATAAAGTGGCCGCGCCTTCGGCAAAGAAAGTACGCGCCACGCGTAAGGACAAGGGTTCGAAAAGAGGACCGAGGAATCGAGCGGCGACCCAGGACCAAGAGACGTTCGAAGGAATAGAAACACCTCCTGGACATCGTGTTCGCTTGAGGACGGCGTCATCAGTCGCGGCCAGCCCACCGGCATCAGTACACCACGTGAGTCCACCCAGGCGAGAACTGGACCCGATTGCAGAATCACCGAGGAGCAGCGCAAATCGAGGTGGCGTAAGTGGCGAGTCTCATCAGCAGCACGAGGGCGGCGTCACGGCGTCCAGAATTCGCCAATGGATTGATGACGTGGATCTTCAGGTCACAGATATGCGTCCTAGTACGGAGTGAGCGAGCTCAGACCACGCTATGCGCATCGCAGAAGCGATGGAGCGGGCCGTAGCTGCGATGAGAAATAACACATCGAGCGACGATGCAACGCGTGCATCGAACCGCGGAGTGCTCGCAAAAGGGGTACCAAAATTTTCCGGCGATCCTCTGGACTGGTCCCATTTTAAACAGGTTTTTACTGCGTGTAAAGAACGTGGCGGCTACAATGATCAGGAAATCACTGATCCGGCGGGGCGTCGGAGGGATCGAGGATCACTAAGACGGAATGACTAGGCGAGCAGAGCGTGCTGTTAAAGATCATCCCAGTTTGTTTACTAGGCCCACATAACCGCGTAGAAACCTTTGCGCTATTAGACGAAGGATCTACAGTCACGCTCGTTGATGAACGCGTCGCACGGCAATTAAATGCGAGAGGGTCGAAAATAAACTTGACCCTTCGTGGAATACACGCACGGGAGGTGGTTCAGACATGTAGAGAAAAGGTAAATTTGGAGATTGAAACGCCCTGCGGGAAGTTCATTCTTACGAACGCAATTACCGTGAAGGCTTTGAGCCTGCCGGCCCAGACGCTCTCAGTAGGACATGCGGAATTTATCGAAAGGCAGACTAGCGTGAAGCTGATGCCGTATGGGAATGCTAGGCCAAATATATTGATCGGTCAAGATAACTGGAAATTAATAGCATCGCGAGAGATACGAACGTTCGGAAACGGCTCTGGCGAGTTGTCACGTACCTTTCTCGGGTGGACTGCCCATGGGCCGCTGATGCGGACCTCCGGAAATATGGGGGCGCACCACTTGTGTTGGACGCAGGAAATAAGTGGGCCACGCGAAGCGGAAGAAGGGCGACTTGAGGCGCTGATGCGACAGTATTTTTCGATCGATTCGGTGGGAATCGCGGTAGAACGAAATACATCAGTGCCGGATCGCGCCTGTCGGATATTAAGGGAGTCAAGCAAACGCATAGACGGCCGCTGGGAGATTGGCCTTTTGTGGAGGGGTGTCTCGGCGCCCAGTGTCGACAGCTACCCGACCGCGATGCGGCGTCTTTACTCAGTAGAAAGGCGACTAGATCGCGATCGCGAGTATGCGATCTTATACTATAGAGAGATGGAGCGACTTATAAGTAACGGTTACGCAAAAAGGGTGGTGAAAGATGATGCGAAATCACGGGTATGGTATCTGCCCCATTTTGGCGTAAGAAATGCAAATAAGCCCGAAAAAATGAGATTGGCCTTCGACGCTGTGGCGAAGACCCGCAGTATAAGCCTGAATGATCAGCTGCTCCCGGGCCCGGACCTCCTGCAGGCCCTTCCCGGCGTTTTAATGCGTTTTAGGCAGTTAGCGGTCGCGTGCAAGGCCGACGTGAAGGACATGTTTCTGCGCGTACGCGCTCGAGCGGAAGATAGGGGAGCGCAACGTTTTCTGTGGCGGGGAGCGTGACGCGATGGTACGCCAGACGTCTACGAGATGCAAGTTCTCGTATTCGGAGCCACCTCCTCCCCCAGTAGCGCAATTTACGTTAAAGATGAGAATGCGAGACGTTTTGAGAAAGTACATCCGACAGCCGTGAAAAACCTTATTAAGGATACCTATGTGGACGATTTTTCCGCCAGTTACGAAACCGTTGAAGAAGCCACGAAAAATATCGATGACGTAATACTGATCAATAAACAGGCGAATTTTGATATGCATAGTTGGGCGAGTAACAAGCCACAAGCCCTTGCAAACATTCAGGAGAAAAATAAAGTGATCAGTTACTCGGACCATAGACTGTGCGATCGAGGGGGAGAACACGTACTCGGATTATATTGGGACCTGAAGTCAGACGAGCTCAAAATTACCCGATAACTTTTTAAACGGATCCGCGAGGCCAACAAAGCGCGAGTTTCTCCGGATCATAATGTCGGTATTCGATCCTCTTGGATTTATTTCCCCTCTAACATTGAACGCGAAAATCATCATGCAGGACGTGTGGCGCACTGGCGTGGGCTGGGATGAAAACCTCAGAGAAGAGGATTTTGCGGGTTGGCGTTCGTGGTTAAAGCAGCTACGATCGACGGAACAATGCCGTCTGGCGCATTTTATCACGCCCGTAAACACCGGGAACCGAGAAGCACACCTCCATGTGTTTTGCGATGCGAGTTTGAAGGTTTTCGCAGCGGTTGCCTACTTAAGATTTGAAGATAGGAATGCACGCGTACACGTCGCAATAGTGATAGGAAAAACTCGAGTCGCCCCCGTAAAACCTCTTACAATCCCACGCTTAGAGCTGCAGGCCGCGCTGATGGCAGTGAGAATCGCGAAGATGATATGCGAAAACTTAGAAATAAAGATAAGCTGGCGAATTTTCTGGTCAGACTCTAAAGTAGTGCTACATTGGATAAGAGGGGCGCCGCAAGAGCGGCAAGTGTTCGTGGCTAACCGACTTGGAGAGATAGCTGAGCTCTCCAAGCCCTCCGAATGGCGATGGGTGCCTACAAATGAGAATCCGGCGGACGCCGCCACGCGTTGGTGCACTCGCGTACCATAGGCGAACGAACGATAGTTAGGCGGTCCAGAGTTTTTGAAACAACCTCAACAGTTCTGGCCTAAAGAACCCGACGTAAATCCGAAGGGGAAAAGTGAACTAAACATGATAGAATTGCGAAAGGAAAAGGCCGTCTGTGTAGTCTATGAGGCGACGAACAAAGCACCGATAGCAATGCGACTTTTGGGCTGGCGAGGCTTACTGGTAGTCGCACGTAGAGTGCGCGCGGCGGCGAAGCGCTGGAGGGGCGAGTCGCGCGAGCATGAAATTATAGAATTCGCCGAAGAATATTGGTATAGGGAGATTCAAAGCGAGTGTTTCGTGAGGAACTGCGAGCGCTGCGAGAGGGAAAAGATCTGAAAAATGCCAGCAGAATCGCGAGGCTACGACCCTTTCTTGATGAGCTTGGTATAATGAAAGCAGAGTGACGCGTCGTGAGAGTACCTGACATGGGGGCGCAGCATAGGCCCATTATACTCGATGGGAAACACTACGCTACGAAACTGCTTATAACCGAGTACAACCGCAAACAATTCCATGTGGGAAATGAGACCGTCGTAAACGAAATTAAACAAAAATATCACATTTTAGGTGTCGGAAGTGCGTTACGATCCGTTGCGTATGCGTGTTTGAGATGCAGGTTGACTCAAGGGAAACCGGCAAACCCAATGATGGCGTCGCTCCCGCCCGGACGACTCGCGTACAGGCAGCGCCCATTCAGCCATTGCGGTATAAATTTTTTTGGCCCAATGTTAGTTCAAATTGGACGACGCCGAGAAAAACGGTGGGGAGTGCTTTTCACCTGTCTGACCGTGAGAGCGATACACCTCGAGCTCGCTCATAGCTTAGATACCAGTTCAGCTATAATGGCGATAAAACGGTTAGCAGCAAGGAGAGGCACTCCGTCAGTAATTTATAGTGATAATGGGACGAATTTCAAGGGCGTGTGTCGCGAGTTAACGGAAGAGATATTAGCGATAGATCCCGACAGGATGAAACAATACGCCTTATCTGAGAAAATAAGGTGGAACTTCAACCCATCGGATGCACCCCATATGGGTGACAGCTGGGAGAGGTTGATTCGGTCGGTAAAAGTACCCTTACATGCGGTACTCTGCGACCAGGCCCCACGGGAGGACGTGTTACTGACGGTATTCGCTGAAGTCGAACATTCAGTAAATTCGCGCCCGCTTACGTACGTTCCGGTCTACGCTAGAGAAGGGGAAGCTCTCACCCCAATCATTTTTTAATCGGGTCATCATCGGGGGAAAGATTGATGGGCGAAGGCGGAGGTCCTTTAGTCGGACTACACAAACAGTGGCGGGTCGCGCAGGCCTTTACTGAGGCATTTTGGAGAAGATGGCTTAGAGAGTATCTGCCTACATTAATAGAGCGACAAAAATGGCACAAAAAAGAAAGGCCGCTTGCCTTGGGAGACCTCGTGTTAATCGCCGACATTCAGTCACCATGTAATTCATGGAAAACCGGGGTAATCAAAAAAATATACCCGAGCTCTGATGGGCAAATCAGACTGGCAAAAGTCAAAACTAAAACAAAAGAGCTGTGTAGGCCGACGCACAAATTGGTGCCATTAATTGTTAGAAATTAGAGTAATCGTACGAATTATTGAAAATTCGTAGAGGGGGAGGTTGTAGAAAACTCATGTATTTTGATTTATTTATTGTTTGTTGTAAAGTTGCGCATTACTTTGTTGCTGATTACAGCCAAAATTGGACAATAAGTCGATTTATTTATTGTATTCCGTCTATTTATTAAAAGATAATTGTTTAAAAAGAAAGAATATTGCGAAAATGTATCATAGAAATGTTAAAACGATGCGGGGATTGATCGTTAATACAGCGTTTAATGTTGATAGCGTCCATAATATAAAGCATAAAAGAATTATAATTATATTGTATAATGTTAGTTATAGTATATCAAAATGAAATTGTAAACGCGACTTAAGCCAGCGAAATATTGTGGAGCGTGCGAAAGCGTTCAAAAATAAACACGCGAAAATTATATAGCGCCGAGGAATGCGAAGAATACGAGCTCCGAGCTCGAGGCTTCGATTATAAACAAAGGTTCCTTTTTCTTTTCTCCATCCGTTCGTGAAAAGGAAAATTGTGATTACACGCGTTAATGAGAGTTAAAATCTAAAATGATTGTGGACGAAGGAAAATCCTCTCTCTCTCTCTCTCTCTCTCTCTCTCACTCACTCTTATCGCGTACCCCCGGCGCGGTACGGCCAGGCCGGACCGCGGCCGAAAAGCCACCCCTGAGGCTGTACTATTCCTCGATGGGGGAGTTTCGACTCCCTGCAATGAAGGTCGCTCCAGCGCGGGGATTCATCAGGTGTTCCCGCGGCTGTCAGGCTCGTCTACCAGGTGAGAAGGGAGAGCGGGGAACGGGAAAGGCGCGAGTTAAGAAACGCCGAAATTGGCGCGCGCGCGCGGAAAATCCCGCGAAGGTACGACATGCGCGCTTGGCGCTGATCGACGGATGGAGGGGGGAGAGAGCGATAAGCGAGGCAATAGCCAAGTGCTCTGATTGCGTGGCGACTCTGGTGACTGGCCTATCGAAGACGACGCATACCTCGCTACTTGTCGCGGTTTTCTACGGATGACGTAAATAAAAACGTCGAATCATCTATACACTTTATTTATTGATTTCCCCTGCACTCGTCCTTTCCCCAAAGATCGTGTGGATAATTTACAATAATAATAATGTTAATAATAATAATGTTAATAATAATAATCTGTAAATTAAAGTGTAACGATATGCATAAGAGTTTAAAAGTTAAATATTGAATTGTTTAGGATGAAAAAAAAGGTTAGATTCCTCCGTTAACTAGATGGTAGAAATGCTATCGGGAGAAATATCTGGCCGCATACAGATAGTTTTTGAAAAGGGACAGTAAGTAGAGACCGTGGTCACTGACCGAGATGGAAAGCAGATGTTTCGCTACAGCGGTTGTTGGTTGAACTCGTTGACTCATAACTAGGGTCGGTATTAATTTATGTATTTATGATAAAGCTGGAGCGATGATTGTTTCTTATAAGTAATAAATTTTTTACTTAAAGTTAGCTAAGAAAATAAGAAAATAAAATTTCGGTAAGAATGCGAGAATTTGAGATAAACGCTTTTTATAGAGTTTCTTTTTTAACGAGTAGGGATTGAGCATGAGAAAATAAATTTCTTCATTTTAGGATAAGATATTTTAATTAGTGGTTGAAAAATAAAAAAAGGCTTAGTTTTTGTACATAGTTCTTTATTTAAAAATTATTATCGAAACAATACTTGTCGATTACATCAGAAAAAAGTACTTCCGTACAGAATGTTGCTAATTCGACGTATACTATATCAAAATAATGAACAAAGAAGACAGAATCAGATGTGTTGTTAAATTTACTTTTTACATTATCTTTTATTTGATCCCAACTTTCCTGCATCATCTTGAGATAATCAAGTCTACCAATTTTTGAATTGTCTATAGTTGCGGTTAATTCTTCAAAAATATATTCTTTGCACTTATTGACTTGTAATGTGCGTTCATGCATGACGGTCGCTGGACTTTATTTATATTTTTACACTCCTCCTCGTCTCTGTGTTTGTCGAAAGTAATAGATTTTATACCGTGCGAGGTTGTTAAGAGTAACACTATTTCATTTACTCGAATTTTGTACGGTGGTTGGTTGAGTTTATAAACGTTCGATCACTGTATATAATCCGGAATCAGGAGAGGGTGGACATTTTTCAGGTTATATAAATACTTTTTTAAAATTAAACCAAGAAGCGAGCGGTTGGCTCAGCCATGTTAAAACCGAAGAAGATCGAAAAACTTATATCGAAGAGTATGCTGCAAAAGAGGGTATAAATGTACAATCGGAAAATATTTAACCTTTAGAGTGCCGGGATTTGAGAAATTTCAAAAGCCCCGTTTTTCTATGAAAAAGTGAGTTTGGGCCATGCACAAAAGACTAAACTAAGGCCAAGTCTTTGGCAGATCGGGGCATGACGCCTCCAGGCGTCATCCCGGCCCGGTACGGTAATGCACATGGTAATTTTTTTTCTTTTTCGTAAAAAACGTTTAGAAGATTTCCCAAGCCTTAAAAATGTTTCTCTAGGGGTCTTTGGGGTTGCTGAATACGATTCTGCAATCAACCTTTCAAAATTCAAAATGGCGGATCCAATATGGCCGCCTTTTTGAACGATAGTGTTTCAAATAATCTTTCAAAAATTATCCAGGACGGAAAATACTCAAAGTGGTTTTTCTAATCCCAGGAGCGATTGCAATTCTGGAATCAATTATGAAATTCAAAATGGCGGATCCAAGATGGCGACCAACTTGAACTAAAATTGATTTTTGTCACTGATTATACTGGAAATAAGCCACATAAATATTCACGGGCTTGATTTTCCACTTTTATCCGCTAATTATTTCTTCAATGCGAGCCCGATCTCAGCATTACCCAGAATCAACGACGTGGACGTGTCGAGCACCTGATTCCATGTGT
>UELV01134538.1:0-22948 GCA_900490015.1 Megastigmus stigmatizans | reverse complement strand
GGTTTCAGGAACATGTAATTGTACCGCGTTAGAAATTCTTCCATCTCTGTATACTTTTATATTATTGCTATAAATCAACACAATTTCGAGAGCTTAAAAGCGGACACTATACGGCGTGATATTTACTTCATGCGCTTACGAAGCTATGGTACATCAGACGCCGCAATAGTACGAAGCGCTGCCGCGCTTTTTTTTTTGAAGGGATCCTGTCCGGATTGGTAGCTGAGAGCTCCCAATTTGAGAGCTCTGCTACCTCAATACAACCGTCGCTATTACACACGGCACTTGGTGGCTCTCGGCTCACAGTCCGGACGGCTCCTGCTCCAATTTTTTCTCAGTGTAGTTATGTCTGCAATCTGATTCATTTACTATAAATGGCTCTTTGTTACACGTTTTCGAATTAGTCAGAGAATATTTCGGTGCTCCTAATATTTTAATACAATAGCATCAGAATGAATATAAATCAGACTCTGTCGATCTTGACTCTGTAGTTCGCTCGAAATTGGCTTAGAAATTACTAGACGCGTGTTCTCGAAAAATTGGCTTTTCGCTGTATCTTGGCTGTATACCGGAGAAAAGCTTTACGCTAAGCATACAAGAAGCGAAGGATGCAAGCGCATACTGCACGTATGCTTCATATATAGCGAGTAAACCTCTCTGTACAGCTCACATTCTCGCGTTCACTCACTCGCACTTGCACACGCACACGCAGACTCGCTATCTCCTATTCTCTTTTGCTCTCTCTCTCTCTCTTTTCATATTACACATATCTTAGTCGCCCTCCATCTCTGTCTTTCTACGTGTATAACTGTACTCGTATATATACAGATGTGTATATATTCCAAGAAGGACGTGCGCGTTTTACAAAACCAGCACGTAAAGTGAACTTCCGACTCTGCATAGGATGGAAAAGTAACCAGCGCAGAAGCAGAAGCCAAGTCAGTTAAAACTTTCAGATGCGCACTTCCTGTAGATGCATGTACGTTCCACCGTAACATAGCTCTTTCTAAAGCTTCTGTTTTTACTTCGTACCATGTAATTTTAATTTGTAAAAATATGTTACAATTATTTTTTTCTTCTTTTTTTGTAAAAATATATATCTTTTTTAGTCATGGCAACCACTTTTGTCCAAGCAATCCAGCGCCTTTGAATTTTCTCCTAGAATAAAAAAAAAGCAATTTTTTTTTATGTAATTGCGTAAAAACTAAATTCGATGGAAAAAATTAAAAATTAGAAATAAATAAGGGTTTTGAAAAAGTTGTTCTTTATAAAAAAAATTGTAAAAATAAATAATAAAATAGGTTTAAAAAATCAGTTTACTAGCAGTTCTAGGGTTAGGTTCATAAATAATCTATCCAGTTTGAAAAAATGCCTATTAAAAAAAATACATTTGAGACAAACCCTTCAGTAGACATTTACCCGACGTTGCACAGTTACACGTTGAAAATTTAAACTATACAATATTCTCTGTACTCGAAAATGCATCTCAGTAAAGTATAACATAAAGAAATCTACACAAAATGCTGGTGACAACTTTGTAATAGTAATCTAGCGTATGCAAATGCCTTTCATTTAACACGCTTTTAGGGGGAACCAAACCAGAAATCTACTGATTCAACTTCCACCTAATCACTATCTCTTTTCCATAGCACACAATACTATCCTATGTCGCAATAAATATGTTTGCATTCCCTTTTTTCTAAATGAAAGTCGACTCGTGTATAAAAACTTCGAGCATTTGCATACATGAATAGTTGCCGCGTTGAAAATATTCCTTTCATCTCGATCCACGCAGAATAAATACACAGGGTCGCTATATAGTGCAGCTTAGGGTGGGCGAGCGAGTAAAGGAGGGCGCTTGCGCGGCGGCGGCACACGTACACACCCCATAGGTAAATAAACAGTAAGATTTCTATGAGCTTCACGTGCGCAATACACAGAACGTATAAAATCGCGCCCCGGGGGCTACATCTTCTCCTTCTCGCTTGCTTAGATAGATCCTCGGCTACCACGGCCTGCATGCACAGACATTCACACACACACACACAGTTCTCCTCTTACTCTCCGAGATCATGCACACACACACACACACATATCCATGGGCTCTTGAGCGATTCGCAAATCGCTGAATAAGGTCCTTTCATCTTTCGTGCAAGAGTGGAGGTGAGCGAGTAAGAGAGAGCAAGAGTATTTGGTCGTGGAGAAAGACGAAAACGACGAGGAAGAAGACGGCGCACTTCATCTTCGCTTTTCGCGTGTGTATATATATATGTATACTCGCGCGCTTCCGCATTATGCTTATGCGCATTCGAGAATATATATATATATATATATATAGGCGACTCTTGGAACTTTGCGTATCATAATACGGCTCTCGTTCAAAGTGAAAAAGCAAGCGTATCTCTCATGCAGACCCGCACGGCTAATAACCCAACACTCGGCTGCATCCTGATGAATCGCGAATCGTGACTCGTGCTTTTTTTCCCCCGCGATTTTGCTGCTTTTAAAAAAATGGATCTCCCCGTCTACTGCTGCTCCTCTCCGTGTATATATATACTTCAACTATCCCATTTTCAGCTCTTTTGCATTTGTTCTCTACCTCTTTTCAATACGTATACGCAGTTTTACGATTGACGATGCGACTTTTTAATTATACGTACTCAGAGATCCATTCAATTTCTCAAATCATTGAAAAGTTTTTCAAGATAGCAGTTAATATATAGACGCTAATTGCTATGGAAATCGATGACTGGTGCGAATTGAAATAAGCGATTGAAATTATGAAAGGTCGTTTCGCGTAAAAGGAACGAATTTTTGCCCTTATTATGATTCCCATCGTATTCGAGAACACTCAAGGAAATATAGGGTTATAGTCGCTGGCGAGGAGCATTTCAAGTCTATAACTTTTGATTGATCTATTCGAAACACTCGCCAGGGTCCTAAATGGATAATTTATTAGTTTTCAAAGTTGCTTTGGGTATATATAACGTTATAAAAAGAGGTACTTGCGTACAACATTGTAATGCAGTGAAGTAAATTTCTGACTACTATAGCTTTCTACGGGAAGTTTGTTGATGGATATGCCTTCGGTATAGTGATAACAGTGTTATCCTTACATCTTTTTGTTGCCACTTTCGCTCGCAGATTTTCTGGGCTGCACAATTTCGTATACATGATAAATACGCTCTGTTATGAATAGATGGATAAACAGATCATTACTTAATTAATTCTTTGATGCGTATAATAAAGATACAAAAAGTATGTAGTTCATGATACGCAAGGTAGAAAGTGTGTCATAATGATCGCTATATATCTGACTGTGAGGCGTAAGTTGAAACTCTTCATCTGAAACAATTGTAATTTTTATTGTAATTTTTAAGATAAAAAGGTTAGGCTTCTATATTAATTATTTATAAATTTTCATTTACCGGGTATACAAAGTTTAATTTGTTCCAAGATGCTTCCCGTAAAGCGTGACAGTGTATAAACACAGATCTCAGTATACTATTTACTTGATGGCATACGCAAATGTACAGTGTCATCTATATCTAAGCGCTTCACACTAATTCTTGGAGTTGAAGTAGTTATACTTAGCGATGCTAAGACCCTTCAGCACCGACACTTTGCACGTCAGAATCCTGAATATAATCAATGTTTGTGCCACTAGTATCTGCAGTGGAGTATATTTTAAACTTTGTCCTGTGGTTTATTATAAAACTTATCGAAGTGGAAAGTCTACATTTTTGAAACTTTAGATCAAAATGATTGTGCAATCTGCAAAGTTCAGTTTATCTATTAATTAAAGCCTATGAATTTAGGGGAAGTCGGAGTATTGTGGTTAATATTGATTATTTAAAAAATTGAAAAACTATTCGTTTTGAAAAAATTATACATTGTAAATAAAGTAGCACTGAAATAATGAAATAAAAAAATATTTCATTCACTTAATTATCGATTTATAAACCTCGGAAAAACTTTGGACTTTATTAACATTTTACTTCGCGAATTTTTACGCTAATCAAAAAATAACTTAAGAAAGTATCATTGATTCATAATTGATAAAAAATATTTTTCATATCAGAAAATAGTTTACTAGAAAACCAAAAAATAAAAAATTTTTAAATTCTGAAAAATATACAAATATAAAATTGAGGCTTTAAAAGAAAAAGAAATTTACAACTGTTTACCTCTTCGCTTCTTCTCCACTCAGCTATTGGATATACAATGTAGCTATCGACCCTTTCCTGCTGTCTTTTGCCCTTTCCTCTTTCGATTACCATAATGTTATAGTATGGAAGTTTCATCCGCATCATGTATAATTTTTAGTTTGTTTCCGCATCTCGCAGATCAACATCTCTTTCTGCATGACTATCACCATGCCTACGAAGTTAGGAAGCGTATAATTAATAATTTTTTTCTTTAATATTGTATTAAATAATTATTTTTTTTTCATTTTTTTTTTCAATTTTAAGTAACAGTTTAATCTGTATTATAGCTTGATAAAGGAAATATTAGCAATAAAATCAATTTTCTGAAAAATAATGTCCTTTACAAAAAAAAATCATCTTGGGTACTAATTTATACCTTCAATTGATATATATCGACAAAATAATAAAGCTATCAAAATTATTTATCACTGAAATATGTTTTGTTTTTAAAAAATCCGATATGCTTATGTATAAATAAACTTTTATTGATTATTTATTTGAATTACATTCAAGTGCACTTATAAAGTATATGAGGACTGTAAAAGGAGCGTTGAAAGAATATTTCTTGCCAATAACGCATATCATTGCTGTTTTTGTTCGACTGTATATTTACTGTACCATAAAAGGAGTACGCAATACATGCACCCTTTGCCTTTCTTTACTCGTATCGATACGCAATATCGACATCCGACTGGTTGGAAAATCGATGATAACGCAGTTCGGGGTTAGATTAGAATTAGAGCGAGTATTGATGTCCGCGTCCGGTATGCATTCATGGGAACTGGCCACGAATTTAACTAGGAAACAGGAAGAGGAAGATAGACCGCGCGGGTAAGACAGAGAAAGAGAGAGAGAGAGAGAGATAGAGAGAGAGAGAGAGAGAGAGAGAGAGAGAGACTCTGAGAATATATGTGTGTGTGAGCGAGAGAGAGAGAGAGAGAGAGAGAGAGAGAGAGAAACTGCGCTCGCATTCTTGTTTTATCGATCGGACGCGGGAGCTTGCGAAGAGCTGCCACCGCGCTGCCGTGCTGCCTGCCAACGTGTGTGTGTGTGTGTATCTGCGCGCGAACGGGGTTATATAGCCCGATAATGTAACGGCCTCTCCGCGTGTGCAGCCGAAACCTGAAAGCGCTGGCACAATATATATATAAAGAGAGGAGGACGCTTATATCCCACCATTTGTCGGCTGATTGACTACCTCCGCACAATGGTTTAACGAGTCTATAGCATTAGGACCATAGGAAATTGGGAAGTTCGTTGAATCAAATGCCCCATGTATCATCGAAATTATACCAGGGATTATATATAACAATGAGGAGCGGTGAGCCTGACTTGGTCGTTATACGCGTCGTGTGCCACTTTTAGCTCGAGAATTTTCCGATTGACTCCTGCGGCAAAATTTTGCACCCAACGATTTGTGTGTATGCATTAGAGAGCCATTGTTTTCCGCTTAAACTATACTATTAAGCAAGAACTGTCAAACGCCTAGTTGGGAAAACACTAGTTAGAAAAATTCAGGTGAATGTGAGTTACGGTAAATTGTGTACTTTAAATTGCTCCATTATCGCGGAGCAGTAAAACTACACTATAAGCTAAATTGGCTCGAGAAGGTCGCCCTTAATCAAACAGTAATAACGATTGAAGATGAGCGCGTGTCATCGGATACTGAAAGAGGCATATTGTTTACGACTGTTGCGTGTGAAATAAATCTCCTATCGAATATCGTAAAATTACACGTGATTTACAATCGTATCTCACGAGATTCGTATTATTAATTGGAATTCATGGATGGTGTTTTATTGCTTTGATTGTATTTTAAAATTGATCTGCACACACGTAAAAACGCGGTAAATTTATACTTTTTCTGCTCTAACTAAATGAATAATAACTGGTTTTCCAAAGGTATGCGTAAAAACTAAGTGAAAGAAATTTGAATATTTCAGTCATAGATAGCATCGAAGTGAGAATCATTCATTACAAATGGCAATAACTGACACACAGAGCTGAATATTGAAATGATAAATGAAAAATCTGAACGTCATACATCATAAATCAATAATACGACTCATATAGTATATTAGAGAATTATTTTTTAGATTTTTCTTTCTATTCTCCACACTTTACACGGGGTGTAATCAAAGAAGAACAATAAAAATCTATGGAAGGACTATCTTACGTATTTATCGAAAATTACTTTCACAGCTTTGAGGTTCATGAATGAAGGAAACATTGATATGAGTAGGTGGCTGTCTACGGAATTACATGTTATTTATGTTCAATTTTACAAGAAAACATTTTCTCCATATTGTGCATCTTAATTTTTTCATAAAAATAACAATGAATTCTTAATCTTGACTCTACAATGGTTTGCTATTGAGTATTTTTATTTCCATATAGGATTCCGATACACATATAATGCTTTTCTGACAACATCAACGTTAATAAAACTATAAATTTACTAATGCCATCGTAATATTATAAGCAATGACAAATTTTGACTTAATCATAATGCTTATTTTTCTTTTTTATTTAACTTACAAGGAGAGTTCACACCCTTCAGGTCACGGATTTTTTTGACATTTTACAGAGACGTTCTGTGGCAAAAAAATATGAAACAAGTGTCTCGGTGTTTGGGTCAATGCGCCCTAGAGGCCGAGTTAAGACCCATTTAATTAAAATACATGAAAAATGATGGTCGTCTTTAACCCATTAACGCCCAAGTGGACACTTTTTTCAACAGTTTTTCAGAGCTCTCTAGATGGGGTAAATTTGGGCCTAAAAAATTTTTGAACACATGAAATTTATAGATTTTTTTAGGCCCTTTACCCCATCTAGAGAGCTCTGAAAAACTGGTGAAAAAAGTGTCCACTTGGGCATTAATGGGTTAAAACTTTATTGTAATACTAATATGCATCGTAGAAAATGTTAAAAAAGGATATTGAAAGTACAGATAATAAGGTTTCATTTGCATTTTAGAACATGTTATTAGCATTTTCCGTTGCAAAGTTACGAACGATCGAAAATTTTCTACTGAAACAAACGCTAAATTTTAAAGCCCAAAAATTAACTGAATTTTCGATCGTAGATAACTTTTGGTCTTACAATAAAGGTTTAAAGACAACCATGATTTTTCGTGTATTTTAATTAAATGTGACTTAACTTGGACTCTAGGGCTCATTGGCACTAACGCTGAAACACATGTCTCATATTTTTTGCCATAGAACGTCTCTGTAAAGTTTCGGCAAAATCCATGACCCGGAGGATGTGGACTCTCCTAGTTAGTATGAAAAAGGATAATAGTACAATTAACAAAAAATATGTATAGCTATACTGAAACAGTTGGCAGTTTACCCTGCAGATATAAGCTGCTGCTTCACTCTAATTTTGGGAGAGAGCTTCTCTGGCTGCGGGGCAGCAACTCATCACCCAAAATGTGAGAAAAACACTACAAGTCAGAAGTATATGTCGCTATTCTTACATTTTACGCAGTAGCTCAATCTCGTAGGGGAAGCTACATATCCTCGTGTTCTTTTTTAAGTATACTATTTTAGAATAACTCATTTTTACAGTACGAATTCAAGAATGTTTAAAAATTATTAATAAGATTAAACGGTCACGTCTTTCATTATTGTACATAATGAATACTAAATAATTAATTCTCAGCTGGATTTGGGTTATTTGCTTGTACTCCATAATCGAAAGCTTCGATAATTAATTAAAAAATTGATAATTTCTTCATATATGTAGGTATTGGGAATATTATGAACCTGCATACTCAAAGGATAAAATCTCTATAATACGCAATTCTCATTAACACGCAGAGCATGCGCGGCCTTTGTAGCCTTACATTTGCTTGAAACGAGATCCACTCATAACTAAATACAATGCAGGATTTCCCGAAAATCGAGAGCGCGCTTGGCGCAGTAGCGTCAGCTGCAACTGAAAAGGCCTCGGCGAGCATCAACCTCCTAAATAATCCGAAACCGATATACCGGGCTGCACTAAATGGAGTAATAAAGTCCGAAATCAATCAGAGTACCGTAAAGCCGGGAATGAACTTGAAAATCCCATTAAACACATTGACGCTGAATCGTAATGACATTTCTCCATATAAACTATCGATGCATACCTATATATGTATAGAATATTCCAGTTAAGCCACGGACACAATGCAGGAGAGCGTATATGTATATGTGTCGTTCGAAAATTTCCAGACATAGACGCCAACTACTTCCTCAATAGGCTCGGCCAGGAAGTAATCGCCACCGCATGCGTGGGCCTACTGGAGCGTGCGTTCCGATGTCTCGGCAACGACCTCACCGCCTTCCTGACGACCCTCGACGGCGTCAACGACGTCGTTCAGCACCAGTCGGGCTCGGAGACCGAGGCAGAGTTCGTTTGCATCGCCACCCCGGGCGCCCTCGAGCTTCACTTCACCACGGATCACCCGTCCATCGCCTACTTGCTGGTAGGCAGTCTCAAGGGCATAGCTCGGCAGTTTTATAATGACAAGGCCGACGTGTACATACTCCCGGATCCCTACAACACCAAATTTTTTAGGTAAGTCCCAGCGCACTTGGCCCCCGAATATTAAGAACTTTATCACGGCTTGGGAATTTAATGTCTATATTGCCGGATACAAGTTGTATGTATATATAGAAAAATTGTAAATTGACTCTAATGCTCCCGAAGATTTCCACATAAAGGCAGACGGAATCGATCGATCACAAAGAACTAATTAATGTGTGCAATAATAAATACTTTATTTAGATACCGACGTTTCGGCAGTTTATATCCGACTCTCTTCTTCAGGCCACAGGCTAAGCTGAGAATTTGAATTAACAAATCTTTCTCACATACTAATATTTCTATGTAAGCCTAAAAATGAGAGTCGGATATAAACTCCCGAAATGTTGCTATCTAAATAAAGTATTTATTTTTGCACACATTTCAATTCACTGTAATCGATTAATTCCATCTCCCTTTTTGTGAGTATATATTATATAAGTATTTCAGATGTCTACTTATGTTTTAATTAACAATATAATTATTGCTAACGAAACTAATAACTCATTTTAATATATTTGAAAATTATTTTAAAAAAAAAATTTGTAGTAGCAATTCATTTTTTTGGAGATTTTTTATTATTACGTATAAAATGTATTAAAAATAAATTGAGCATATAAGTAAAATAGACAAATTTAAGACATACTTTTTTATAGAAGCTTTACTATAACCTTCCGAAGAATATGTGCCTGAGAATGCTTTCACCTTAGATCGTGATTTTCCTTTCCAAAGAACGTGAACCTCTTCTGTGTTCTTACTCGCCCTTTTCTTCCACTAAACATTTATTATGATGTAAGATTTCAACGAGGAGCTTAAAAATGGGATCTTCACCCATTTCTTTTAAGTGTATATTTACATAGTGAAGAGTCTTTATATTTCTTTTTGTAATCTGGTTTGAAGGTAATAGTAAAAAGATTACTTCACATTATCAATCAATTGTCCTATACTCATTTTACATATTTTATTTATATGGCATTGAAGTTAGGTATGAGTTTGCGTGTCAGTTATGCGATTGCTAAAGCATTTATTTTGTTTCTTTTACTTCAAAATAAAAGTGAGTAAATTATCACATATACTTTCTCTTTCGAACCTAAATACTTAAAACAACAAAATCTGTATTTTTTGTTGATAAACAGTGATAGCATTATAAAAATTAAATAGGGTTCATTAATGTATCAGTAGTTGCGTATATTCACACGCAACTACTGATACATTGTCACATGCATTTGATGCATTAAATTTATACTACTACTTCACTCCTGTGAGTTAAACTTATAACTTGTATTTTTTCTGACCGATGCTCATAAAACATCAATATCAAGAATATTTCACCGATAAAGACTGCGGTAGAAATAAAATATCCAATCATCAAAACTGAAACGAGGATTTTGAGAGTGCGATTCGTGTCTTTTACTTCATGACTATAAATTTCACTATTTCCCATCATAGTAAAATTATTTTTACGTGCTACTATTTCCCGAAAATATGCAACGACTCCAGTGTCTGCGAGAATATTGATTGTCTTTTGTATCTTTTCAAAATATGGACATCCCAGCTCCACTTGGTAATAAGCATTCCTACAAGAGTATGTATCTTTTGCTACTTTCATGATTGTTGAGTCAGAAATATTATACGTAAAATCCCATTCATGCATAACACAAACCACATTTTTCTTAATGCGTAACTCGTTTAAACATTCATCCACATTTTTAATTGAGAGCATTTTATTCTGTATCTTCGGGACATATGGATTATCGTCTGAATAGCCGTAAAAAGCTAGACCCATAGCATCTTCACTTGCTCGTATTATTAATTTAGATTCGTATATTTGTTGAGCTGTATCCAGTGGCACTACGTTGTAAGCAAATTTAAAGTCTACGATATCTGAATAAAAATCAGCGGTATACTTCATCGATATTAAACCGAAAATCACAAAAAATGTCTTCTCATTTATACTGTACGGAAGGTATTCAGCTGGCACCCCTAACAGTTGTTCGAATACATTAAAAACTTCCCAGTAATGACCACCGAACGCAAGGAATTTCTTTAAAAAAATTAAGCCACTTATAATAATTATTACTACAATCGCGTATGCAATAGCATGATAAGGGACCTGTAATTTAACGGACCCTAGAATCGGAACAATAACAATGTATTTTACGCATTCTGCATACACATTGAAACCAAAGCGTTTACGGTTAGGTGAAATCAATTTTGCCGGCTTAATACTGACAAACCTGTTTTTTAACTTATAGTGTGAATCCCAATGCTCTCCAAAGAAACTCACCGAAAAATTAAACTTCTCTAATGCTATAGATATTAAGTAATGGTAATCATCTTTCGTAGAGTTTATTCGTCCATTACTGATAGTTACACTGCGGCTATAGCCAAGTATTATTGAATAATTATGAACATTTAATAATTTATCTGGAAAAATTTTCACATTACTATTAAATATTTCGTAAATAAGCTTGTTTTGAAATGGATTTAAATAACGAAGTGCAATACACTTATTTCTCATGTTCACATCGATTATCGATAAATCTAAAAATTTTAATTCCCAAGCACTTTCTGTTATCATTCGAAACCATTCTGCATGTTCATTACTATGAAAATAAATGACTAGGCACTTTGGTCTAGGACGATAGAAATCTGCGTAATATAGCGCTGCCAAAGTCTGGTTTAGTAACTGTACATTATCATTCTCGTAAACTAGAAAGAAATAACTTACCACACTTCTTGGTAGATAAGTATAATTTAAAACCATTCCTGTCTCCGCCCTAATAACGACGGCTGGATTCTGCAGTGTAATACTTCTAATTACATTATAGTATCTCGATATGACTCTTGGGTGACTTAGTGTATAAATAGTCAGAAGATGAGTAGAAGTAAAATAGTCTACGATATTTTGAAAAACCGGATCGAGCCAGTCGGCATATGTTTCGTAATACATATGCCGACTTTCGGCATATGTTTCGTAAAAGTTCATAAAAGCCAATATAAAATACACAATTTTCATATTTTTATAATATTACTTAGCTCTAGACCAGTTAGAGTTGCACTGTCCAGTATTCGTATTTTGTGACAGAAGCTTATACGCGATTCAATTAATATTAAATGGTATATGTTGCTTTTTTCATTATAAATGAAATATTGGACATTAAGATACGATCGTACTATGAAATCTACTATGTAACAGGCATAATTACATTTTTCTGAATATATCAGTGTTAGAAATCACACGTATAATGCACTATAACTGATTTAGGTTTGTATTCTTTTTTCACCTTCATAAAACTCCCTTTTGGAGGAAGCAAAATTTTGGAACTGATGCAAATGTAGTATAAAAACTAAATAATACCAAATACTATGAATTTAATAAAATTGATTATTTCTAAAACAAATACTTTTACTTATAAAATTTATCTCATAACCGTTCAAATCAAATGTTAAAATTGTAGTTGTGTGCAGCAGTGAAGTTGATAATAATTATAATTACTAAAGAGGATGCCCATAAGTAATTATGTTGGTAACGAGGGACTTTAATAACAAAACGAGAAACATTTTTCAAGAAAGTCAGCTACGTAGGTGATAAGAAAACTAACATATTCTACACAATGCGACAAAATGAAAAATATTGTAGGCACATTGTATATATATATATATATATAATATATGTACAGTTATAGATGATCAGTAGAAGTGTTTCGAGTATAGTAAGACTCTTTATGCCTGCAGGTATATTATACTAGGGAAAGCCCAGGCAATATGGTACGCTTGAGCAAAATGAGACTGAGCTATTACTTGGAAATTTTAAAACATACAGCTAAGCTAGTAATGGTTATACGTTAATTATAATTGTATTAACAACTGAATGTCTGTCCAATTTCAATTCCCAAAGCGTAAGGATAGCCGTAGTAGTAATTTTTTAAATTAATTAGTATTAATTAGTAGTAATACTAACAGGGAAAAAGTCAAATAATCTAGGAAAAGCTTAGGCTATTTGACTATATACAATATTTATCTAGTAATTTTATCATCTTAAATCTGCTGAAAATGTAAACGTAATAGAAAACTTTCAGTTTCTGTAACATAGAATATTAGGAGATAATTTTTCTCTTTATAAAATCTTAAATGTTCATAGAACTTGGACTAAAATAATAATATGTGACGTGATTTTTAATTATTTTTTCATAAATCCACATTTTATGCAAAAGTTACATACAATTTCAGTAATTCGATTAATTCCTCAAATGAAAATGATACGACTTCTACTGTGTACTAATTTAAAGTGCATATAAATGCACATAATGCGATTAGTACATCACCCTTTTATTAAAATAGATGTATGTTCTGCGACTCGAGCGAGTCAATGGATTAAAAAATCTATCCCTGGAGATTAAAGCCCACATCACATTGAATTTCTTTCTCGGTCGACTCTCGCTCGTGTTCTCACTCGCCTTCCCGCACTACTACTGCTTTTCTATTTGATATATCTTTTTCTGATAATTATCCCAGTGGATTTCACGAGGAAAGAGACGCAGCCGCATTCTCATGCATTGGGAGAAAGAACATACTTCTCGCACCCGAATGGATCGCGTGGCTCATTGCCAAGCCAAAGCACTTCGATTAAAACTCGAGACCAACGCGATCCTTGTTAGCGCCTGTAAAGAGATCTCATTGATAAAAAGGAAATTGGCATACACAGGTAGATGAATTCCAGATATATCTGTACATCTCATTTCACTTTATTTACGTTAACTCTGCTCTTTATTTTTTAATAATGTCGGAATTGCAGTCTTTCTCATATATTATTGCTACGTGGTTTAGATTAATTCGTTTGACCTCTACAAAATTATACGTATCTGCATGTCAATGTGTAATGCGAAACACAACATTTTCATTTTATGATATTATCATGAGACATTAATGTTATTTATTTTATTGATTAATAAATTATTAAATCTAATTAATTCAGTTTCTTTGATAAGAATTTTACATATAATCCCACGTTGTTGTAAATTATTAATTATGTTTAATAAAGTTTATTTAATTCTGTGAAAACGCTCGTTTCCAAGCTGTATATCCGTAAGTTGTTATCATTATTAAAATAAATATTGGATAAACATATTAAATATTTTATCAATGAGCATAATTCAAAAGTAGTATACTATTACAGTTGCAATCAATACCTATTTCCGGCTTAAAACTTATATCTCGTTTTTCTTGATGTTCCAGTATTTCCTTATGCACAATTAATAATAGCAAATACACACAAAATCAGTGGTTTTTACAGTCACGAATGCCTACACACATTGACACACCTACATGTGTTAACATGCAATGTATAATCTATGAAAGCATTCGCATAGCGATGGCTCTGATTAAAAATTGTGCAATTAATTTTTAGTCAATATCGATCATTAAATATTTTACAAAATTACATGCCCTATGCTATTTCTCAAATACGCAGGAAGGCATAAAATAAATCAATAAAAGATGAAAAAAATTGAAACAAAATTGCAAAAACGTACTTTTCACACTTCAGATATTAAACTAATTAAAATGAATAATAATAAAATAAATTCTATTTGGATAAGGCTATTATTATTCATCGAAACCCAAATTTGATGACGAATGTAAATTTCTATATATAAAAACATAACATTGTTATAAAATTAAATCGCGTAATCCGATATTCTTTTATTCCTCTACAGCAAACATATAACGGAAATTAAATTATGTAAATCAGAATCCGCTCAGTTTTGTCCATATGTATTATTTCGATGTGTGATATGCATAAACAATTTTAAATGATCATGAATGTATGTGTGTACTTTTACCGAATTTATTCTTGTAAAAGTATAAAAGCACTTTTCAACTTGAAAATTGCTAATTACAAACATAATGAATGAACGATATCCGAGTACAGATATACAGCCATATCGAGTCTAGGTATACATCAAATCGTTTAATCCCTCCTTTTCCTCCTTTCTCCCTTTATCGCTCTTCCTCTGCTTCTCGGGTATTTCTCGGGGCGCACATGTAAAAAGGCCTCGTATACGGTGCAGAGAGCACTTTGGCACCAGCTAGAGATAAGAAGGTTAAAGAGAGCTCGAGAGAGCAAGGATAGAGCGCGACTGTCGCGCTCGCGAGCAAAATGGCAAATATTGACCGCGACATTCGTGGCAAATTATTTGAAGCTATAGTTTTCACGAGTTGGCCGATATACCTGCCCAACGCTCCCGTAATACTTCTTCAGCTCGTAGTACATCCCTCGTACAGTTCGCCATACTTCGGTTGTCTGACTGGAGGCGCACTAGCTCTCACAATTTTCCGTCCTTACCTGCATATATACACACATGCTCTTGTGTGTGTGTGTGTGTGTGTGTAGTCACGTGGTCTCTTTCTAGAGAAGTGTGTATATGTATACCGTGAAAAATGAAAGCCTGTGCTTGACAGGTCGCAGCGGCCAAGTTGTGTGTCCCTTCTCAATGTCCAGGCGCGCTTGGCAGCGATAAGGTTTTTAGACCTCCGAGCCGCAGTTCGTATTCGCGTTAATGCTTCGCCTGGGACATTTCATTTCGCGCACGAACTCACAATTTTTCCCTCTTTGTCATTGGATAATGTGATAAGCCGCATATATTTTGTTTGTACGCGAGAATTGTTATAGCTGATGGATTCTAGTTCTAATGGAACGCTTCATTCTTTCGTCATATAGTATATGTATCTATTTAACAAACTGTACTTCATGAGATTGCGAGTTCTACATATACAAGCTTTTACTTTCAATAATGCTACTTTCTACGTACATTAATAAATTCTTTTTCTTACATTTATTTACAACTTCTACTGCTGCTATAGATTTAATATATACAGAAGCTAATCCAACAACATTCAGATCTAGTTCTAGTCTAAGTAATAGTAAAATCACCCTTGACGGAATCCCTAATATAAAATGAACTGATTATAGGTACTGTTCAAAAATACTTTTGTGCTTTTTCAAGGAGCCTAAGTCTAACAACTGTAGGGAAAAAAAATAAAGTTGAAAATTTACGTTTAATGCTGTATCTTAATTGCAAAGCGAGATAGAGATCTAAAATTTTACACGAAATTATTTTTCAACGATACTTATCTATTATCGGTTCATTGGGCTTTCATTTTCCCACGCTTATTCCGTTAGAGCCTTTAAAGTAACCTTAAATTACTTGTAGTTTTTACTTTTAATTCGTACACTCGTATGTATCAAACTGAAAACGATTTCTAGTTCTGTATAATATACAGCGAGTAATTTTATTCACGCATCGCAGTGAATCCCTCTTATGGGACATTTAAACCGCTAAAGCATGTTTCATTTTATGAATGCTAATTTAAGGGTTATATTTGTTGTATGAGTTAGCTTAAAATCATGGTGTACTCTAGGCTTAAATTTATTTGAATGGGGTTAAAATTAGAGATTACTTTTGAAATTACACCGGTTTCAAGGCAAGGAAATTCTAAGCAAATTTTAATGGACCTGAAGGAGGATAAAAAAATAGACTTTAATCGACATATTTTTATCATGATTATAATAATTAAGAATAACACAATTATTCTAAAGCATTACACTGTTTTTGAACTAAATTCTATGTATGACGTATATTCCCTTGTTTTATATTAAGCATAAATTTATCGCCGGATCCAGATTCCAGATATTCATGGATTCATTATGCAAACAAATAAAATAGCGCGTTCGATAGTTGGAGAATAAAAAGTAAGAGTCGTTAAACCGACACCCGAGCTTTAAGCGACGGAATTTATACAGACATTTAAGAGAAATCGCTGAAGCGCGCGGGATTTCCGAATTCTCAAAAACCGAACGAAAACAGTTCTCGTGCGTGCGCTCGAATAAAATGCAGGACCTTTCGGTATAGGAGGGATTCACTCCCCCCGAACTATCGCCCAGTCAGTAATAAAACCATTTTCCCTCAAAAGCCATTCGGTGCACATAAATTTTATGGATCGCGCCCTCGCGCGCTTGTTTATACGTTGCAGATATCGCATAACGCCAGAGCACTTCAGCAGTAGCGAGACGAGTACGGCGGCGACGGCGACGACAGCGACAGAGACAGCGACGACGACCATAACGACGACGACGACGACGACAACGAGTACAGCTACAACGACGACGACGACGACGACGACGACAGCAACTGTGGACGTGGAGGATGGCGAACAGCAGGAGCAAGAACAGTTGGAACAGGAACAGAAACAGGAACATGAACGGGAACAGGAAGAAGAACAGGAGGAGGAGCAACAAGAACAGGAACTAGAACAAGAAGAGCAGCAAGAGCAGCAGCCGTATTTCCGGCCATGGTCGCACGAGGCCGGCGATCTGCGCATGGGAGTGGCGAGCTTCTGCAAAGCCTTCCCCTGGCACTTCGTGGTCGATCGCAATCTCGAGTTCGTGCAGCTCGGGGTGGGTTTCATGCGCATCTTCGGTCACCAGCTTAACAGGCACGGCCGCGACATCTCGACTTACTTCCTCTTCCACCGGCCCAGAGGCGTGACCCTGACCTTCCACGAGATCCTGAAGAGGTCCAACACACCCTTTGTACTGACGCTACAGAAGCCACAAGGGGCAGATCAATTTCAGGCCGAGGTATATATATACACACACCCGACACTCCTAGACTAATTGATTTTGATTAACCCTTGTCGAATGGACAAATTAATTTGTGGGCTACTTAATTAATTGGACCAGGATTGCTTAGCCGCGGTTAATTGTTGGGAACGATGTTTACTTGTTTGCTATATGGTCGGTGAGAATGGAGAATTTATTACTTGGCCTTTTGTGCATATACTTATGAAAATGTGTACACAGTGTTTAGTAACGCGGTAGGTCATATTTTCGCGATATTACGAATCATAAAGCTTTTAAGTAGATTGACTTCATTTTGTCATCATTTTTCCCAAGGTCTGCAGAAATGGAGTAAATGCATTTTTCTTTGTGCCATGCACTGTATAAAAGCATACTTAATATTTGATATAAAAGGAAAGCCATCGAACGACCCGTAGCTGCTAATAAAATATTACAGTTCACATTTTGTTCAGTTTTAAAAACATTCATATTTACAAATCGACGTGATAACAAAATATTTGAATTTACTCCGTTTTTGTCCGTTTATTATTGAACGCCTGTTATCAATGCGGTCCTATAACTGCTTAATTTTCATTTAGCAGGAAAATGTCTGTCAAAGTAATAAGCGAATGTTTATCACTTATTTTAATGTACATTAAATTTAAATGATCGTTCGATGTAAAGAATTGGTTCGATATCATTGTCTTGTTGATTATTCGATATACAGAAATGGTTCGTTGAAATTAATATAAAAATTGTTTATATTTAAATGCAGAATATTGGAATCTAATCACTTTGTTTTTAATTGATTTCTGAAGTTAAATATTAAAAGCTACAACTAAATCATAAATAAAGTTCGTGAAGTGCTTAATAAATTGTAAAAGTAATTAATTTAAAACTAAATTTTGGCTCTTATTTTGAAAAAGAAATCAAAAGTAGCCTCTTTTAGACGCTCAGTTGACCTAATACTTTTCCACGCGCTCTGTTTAGTCAGCACCTTTTTACGCGCTTCTCTGAGTGCTACCTTTTCACGTACTTCGTCTAGTTAGCACCTTATTCTTCCTACCCAACGTATATAAACTCAATGAAAATTTTTAATTCATGTTTCAAATTTATGAAAAAATATCTATCATTATCTCAATAATTGAACTAATTTGATTAATTTAACTGTTTGAATTACAATATTAATTGTATTTACAACTTCAAAACTCTGGTATTCATCAGATTATATTATTCGTGAATTTCTGTCTATGTTACAATCCAACTGCTCGACATATCCAATTTCAAATAATCTCAACATCTCTCTTGTAGTACCAAGCTATTGTCTTGTAATTCATCTTATCTCTGAAATGCTGTATTTCATTAGATTACAATGGTGCTCTTGTAATAATTAATCATGTAATTAATGATCAATTATTTTCATATAAGAAGAATAAAAATGTTTTATTTTAAATGAATTAATTGCACATTCGATATCGATTCAGGATTAACTTTTCATAGAAATTTTGCATATCTTGTATATTTATATACTGATACAAGTGTATATACTGTTTAGTATACAATAAAATAACGGTTCCGATAGTTAAACGTAAGAAAACTAATGGTAATCTACGTGAACAAGTGAATTAATGGCACCATCGTTAAAAGTGCCCTTTGCAACTGTTATTTGCATTTCATGTCCTTTACTCACGATCAGTTCTCGTAAATTCTCGGTGGGAGACCTTTATTGTGCGCTGTTGAAACTATCAATCGGCTTTATTTACATCGCAGAAGTGTATCACCTGAAAGGGTAACTGCGGCTTCTGTGAAAACAGTTATACATATATCACAGAACACCGAAATTACCGCGCACTCGAATTCTTCCATTGCGAGTTTCATATTTTTCACTCGATACTTAACCTTGTATTTTTTGCCCAGCATAACAATTTTATGATTTATAATTCCTTTTGCATACGTGATTTTTTTAAATTGGTTTCTTGTTTTCATTTTTATTGATTTTTTGGGCACATATTTTTTAAATTAAAACTACGAAATGCGTACATATTCCAGATATTTTTTAGTATATCTGAATTTTAAAATATAATCTCTCATAACAAAATTTAACTTTATAAGTACTTGTAAAATTAGACTCCATCATTTATAATATTAGCTTGGCTACTGTAAGAAATATATATTTTACAAACAAAAGTAAATATTGATGTTAAAATTAAAAAAAATCTTGATTTAAGATCCGTGCATTGTAAAATCTTACTTTAAAAAGTTACGATAATGAACAGAATATCCCACTTACCTCTAATAATCATTCTAATAATAATGTACTTAAAATTATGCTGCTCAAAGCTTCTTCAGTATACGTTGTATAGGTAAGAATTCTTCAGTAATTAAAATATTTTTTATCGACTGATTTTTAAAGTTTATAACCTACGGTTAAAGAGAAAATCAATAAAAGAAAACTTTTTAACCTTGGTCGAAGTGGATTACCATTTTTCATTCGAAAAAACTCATCGAAATTCGTTTACCACGCCGATAACTCTATGCAAATTAAATCAATTTCGAATTATGAATTTTTAATGTAAAATATTTTCTGTGCGAAAGAAATAAACCATAGGAATTCTTAAAAGTCTTAAGCAAAAATAAGGATAATTGATACATTTTTTGTAAAATAGTCAAAAAATGAGCCCTGGTATTTAATTAGCACTTAATACAAGATGTGAGAGTGTAGAAATGCTTCAAAGATGAAGCATGAATTCACGTGCATGGACTGAATTTTCCTCCAATATATTTTAATTTGTATTTACTGAAAGCAATCTTGAAAGCTTATTTTTACAATGTTATCACGAAATATCCTTTCAGCGCCATAACAAAGCTCTATCTATAATGAGAAAGTAAAGAAAGATAAATTCAACTCTTTCATTTCCGTAGGAGGTAGGCAGGAAAAGTTATTCTTCAAAAGCAAATTAAATTTTCCATTATTAAAGGGGCTCGAATTCAAAGGACAAATGGTACATTGCCCGGAATCTGACTCCATCCTTTTCGTCAGTTCGCCTTTTCTAAATGGATTAGAGGGACTCACCGGTCGTGGCCTCTTCATCTCGGATATTCCACTTCATGATGCAACGAGAGATGTTATTCTTGTTGGCGAGCAAGCGAGAGCTCAGGTAAACTAATCAGCGAACTAGAAATATTTACCCGGAAATTCAATCACGAAATGGGTATTCGTAAACTTTCGTACAAGATCAATGTTTTAAGTGTCTAACTATTGGTTAGAGATATATGCACAGCAGACTTTTATTAATTCAGTATGCACAATATAATATTAGTTTAATACAATTCAATAATCATCACATTTAATTGGTAGCATAATATTCAACTTCAATCAAATACCTAATTTAATGGGTGTACTCTATATTTCAGGCTATTAAAATTTCATTAATTACATGTAACGTTTATTTAATGGAATAATTATTGAAATCTTATAAAAATTTATTATACCGTATAAATAATCCTTAAAATCGTTAATTTTAAAGTACAAAATTGCACTTATAACTTTGATCTTTCAACAAAATATTTTGTAAGTTTAACTAATGATATGTAGATTTTCAACTGCTTATTATTTACTCACTATTTAAGTATCGAATAAAATATCTTTTAAAAAAATAGAGGCAAAAGATTTAAACATTACTTTTAATAAAGTAGTACTCGTATATATACATTTCTGTTAAATTCAGTACGTTGATTGATGATTCATAAGAATAAGTCAATATTTAATAATCACTTCTGCTTTTACGTGAAATAAATCATCTTGCAATTACATTTACAATTATTGATTTTAAATCAATAATTTAGCCGAATACTTTCACGATTGATTATAAAATTTACAAAAATTTTATCATATTTATTTTGATAACATATTTATACATAAATCTTTTTCAACTATTTTTTACAAACACAAAGCAGTAAAATTTCACGTACAAATACTATTGTAAGAAATATCGCTAGAGCGCCTCGTTCGATATAGTGCTCAAGCGACTCGACACGTCTTATGCAGAAATGATGACGACCATTCATTTGAAAAATGACGATACTTTTGTAATAGCGCCGAGCGGATCTTGAATCGCAGCTGTGCGTGTGTATATATACACACATATAGACTCGCACACACAAAAAACTCTTGGCCGCGCAATACACACACACATTTGCGGTTTTATCAGAGAAAAGTGCAGTCTGTATTTCAATGCGCAGGACGGCTTACGACGACGCATGGATAAATTGAAGAGCTCCATTGAGGAGGCGAACCGAGCTGTCGATGCGGAGAGAGAGAAAAACGTCAGCCTCCTCCATCTTATCTTCCCGCCGGATATAGCGAAGCGCCTCTGGCTCGGTACGTATATATACCGCTACATATCTATACATATACACCCACAAATACACCGACTCTTGAGAAAACTCGTAGCCAGCGATCAATTTCGTTTTCCGCAAATTGACTCCGATAAGAACGGACAATCACGTGGCGGGACCAACTTGAAAGAAACCCTATATCTGCTACCTTTTTTTTTGGCACCGTCTCTCGACTGATTCCCTCGTTTTTCCCCACTAACTGTAATACGCGTACTCAATCAATCGGGACATTCATCAGTGCTTGACGGGCGTACGGAAATATAAATACAGTGTAGTGAAAATTAACTGGGTCAATATTGTTTTCACACGTAGTCAAAGTGATAGATATATTTGCTCAGCTCTTTTTCGAAGCATTTTATATCATGATAATGTTCATTAAAGCGTAGAGAATCATTAGTGACAAATGAACAAAAAAGAAGGGCGTTAAAGCGTAACGTTATTATCAAAACTCAAAGGTAGCTAAAGTAATATCTATTGACTTTTAACTGGTTAAATTTTATCGTTTATTCTATAATTACCAATTTAAAGGCTTAAAGTTTAATAATATTATATTTTCAAAGTATATTTTTTTGCTAATATACTTACCTTTTTTACTAAACTTTGAAATTATATCGCTTTTTTGGTGAAGTGAAATAACAATCAAGCTTCCAAATTTTCGGAAAGAATACAGACATATTTAAGGCAGGTTTGCGGTGGATTTGCCCTATTTATTCAATAATTTTTATTTCATACAAAAAATAATCTTTATTGTTCAAACTTTTTACATATTAAAATACACATTTTGAAGATATAAAAAATTTTTTTTTTTTACGGATTTTTCTTGACAAAATGGCCGCCTCAAAATTGTTCTTTTGTTTGACTGTCGACACGATATCTCATCAACGGATCATCTGAAATCAAAAAACTAAATAGATTCTTAAAACTTATAGTTGTGGCTATTGCATAGTCTAGGATATTTCATTTTTACCGAAAAAAAAACAAAATGGCGGACTTTTAAATTGCAACATTTTTTTGCAACATAAATTGTTTATAACTTTTTGAAAAATTTATTGATCGTTATAATCCTAGATCATACAAAAAGAACATATATCAGGAGTAAGCTGTTCTAATTTCAACTGAATCGGTGCAGTAGTTTTTTTTAAATCGTGTCAATAGA
>UELV01134532.1:0-12012 GCA_900490015.1 Megastigmus stigmatizans | reverse complement strand
TATATATAAAAGATAAGTGGATCGAAAGTTTCCGGGACGTTTTTAATTATGCATCGCCAGTTTCTGGGATATCTCTAAGTTTCTGGAATATCCCAGAAAACTTCGGAGTGTAACGCAAGTTTCTGGGAAGAATTTTTTTGGTAAAATTACTTTTTTAGTAATGTTTTCGTGTTTTAATACACAATAGTGACAGGAAACAGAACCGGGCGCCGCAGGCGAACATCATTGGGGTCGGGGGTTGTGGGCTTTTAGTTTATTATACAACTTATAAAAATTTATGTATTCCAGAAACCAAGAAAATCCCAGAAACTTGCGTTATATATATATATGTAGCGCGCTGCCCAAGGCGAGACGCGCAATTTCGCCTAACCCTAGGACGGGAGGATGCGAGGAAGAATAACTAGGTGTACACGTTGGATGAAAGTAAAGAGGCTTTTATTTTCTCGTATTCTCTTTGTGTACAAACGAGCGGAACGGCGGACGGCGTCCTTCCAACTCGATGGCGTAGAGCGTACTGGCGGAAGCGCGAGCGGCGCTTCCTCTTTTGCCATGCGGCCTAGAATAGGGGGCGCGGTCGGATCGCCTGCTTCCGACGGTGGCGCCGGAGAAGAGCTGGCGGTGTGGTGTGGACCCCCATATATATATATATATATATATAATTAACCTCCTTTTGCAGATGGATCTAGCAAGTGTAAATGAGATTGCCCCTGGAAGCTTCTTATCCACGAGGAGACTCGATAAGAATCACGAGTACCAGGTGACCTCACTGAGGAAGGTGACGACGAAGTACGGTCCGAAGACCGTTGCCACGCTGGATCAGCAGTTCCTGATATTCCTACCTGGTCCTATATCCAGCATGCTGCAGAGCGAGGAGCAGCTGTTCAACAACATGGCAGCAGTTGCAAACAAGCTCAAGCTGACCCTCACCTACACCGGAAGCAGCGTTGTACAATTTAATAATGTATAAATAAAAAAAGGAAGTAAACGGAGAAGTATATGAGTCATGGGATGACGGGAAGTACCTCACAGGCGAGAGCGAAGGTTGAGGCTTTCACCACTTCCAAAAAAAAATCATACTGAATCTATCCAGCTGTTGTGTGAGCTATCGAATCCCAACCACTTGACATAGATTCGATCTCCGCGTCTCTTGATGTCTATCCCCACGAGATAGACGTCGGGATCTTCAGTCTTCTAGAGCTCCTATTCGTAGAAACCGCCGGAGATTAGTTGATTTCGATTTAGTTGAGTCGATTGAGATGATACGTCGTTCGATTTGTAGCTGCCACACGCGTGATCGTGAATACCTCAGTAGACCAGTTGGGAGTGTATCCCTTCTCGAACACATGCTTCGCATTGCTCATGCGTATTTTGTCATGAACTTTGAACTTTTGTACCGACGGTCTGCGTTTCTCAGCCTTCTCCTTGGTAGTACGTCTCACGTCTTTGGGTCTCATATCGATAGTTCGATGCTTTCGACTGTTGCAAGCTATCAACAGATAGGGCAAGATGTCAAGTCACTGGTAGCAGCCGCATAAACTGAACTTTTTCCACATCTTACTCTTCAACGTATGATTGAACCTTTGACATATGGATACCTTGAGATTGCTGTAGGTCAAGTAGAGGTTTATCTTGTACCGCTTCATGAGGTTCTGAAAATTCGTATTGTAGAATTCTTTGCCTCTATCGGTCTGTAGATTCTTCGGTACTCGATCACTCAGTATGGATTTCATAGCTGCAACGACCTCTTCACCCGTATTCTTCTTACCGACATGGCCCACACATACTTGGAGAATACGTACACACAGGTGAGCATGTATTTATAGCCCTCGTTCTCTCGCGCATAAGGCTGCATCTCAACGAGATCGGCTTGTCATGTCTCATCCAAGCCACGCACTTCGAACTTTCGACGTATCGATCCATCGCGTTTCCTGTGAACACTCGTCGCCTCGAAAATCCTGCGATAGTTTTCCAAATCCGCGGAACTAACGTGCATTTGGTCGAGATGCTTTCTCACCAACAACTCCATCAATTCGATAGTTTTCGGATATATCTCTCCCTTCACTTTGACTTTATCCCCCTCGAAGTGTATGGATGAGTCACCTATTATGAAACTATCACCTCCTCTGCGTACACCGTAAATTTTGTCGATTGCATTGTTATTCTGCTCGATCATAAGTATATAGAAGTCATCTGTATCCTCCTCCTCTCCACTACCAGCTGTTTCGAACGAGGTATCCTGAGCTGCCATCACAATTTTATCATCCATAGTCTTATCGACAGCAGGCGGTTCGAAACATTTTTCAACCTGCCTTCTCGAAGTCTCCACGAGGAGTTTCCCAAGAGGATCTACGATCGGTTTGAAAGTCTCTCCCAATGCTCTCTCAAACTTATCCATTCCATACTTCAACATGTTGTACTTGTGTTTGACAGCATTTCGCGCTTTGATGAGCTGATGTAGCATATCCTTCTTTCGTCGGAGGTCCGTCATGTTCAACGTTCAACGATAGACTGCATTGAGTCAACTCTAGGTATGCGCTATATTTATAGCAAAACAGTCGAAGCCCTTTCGATATCGACCGCGATCAATCGCGCTATCCTTATTGATCATGAGAAATCCATACTTATCATTCAGCCAGCATTTTGAGCATAAGTCCTTGAACTGCGTGAAAGTCATGTTGTAGTTGACGTGATCGTCGAACAAGTGTCTCAGATTCATGTCATCCTGTCGAAAATTCACCAACAGATTCACATTGTCTCTCATGAGGTGTTTGGGAATGCGAGCGTAGGACTGAGAGAGATAGAAGCAGTCGATATTCTTGTGTCTTCCCATGCAAAAGTAGGCTCTGATAGTGTCTTGCTTCTCGCAGGCCACATCGTCGAATATCACGAGGGAGTTGAGAAGAGCATCTTCGGGAGTGATCATTTCTTCGTGCTCTCTGAAATGAAAATATTGTATTTCCTCCAGAGGTTCTAAGAGGTCCTTCAAGAATTTATACTTTGACTGATCGAGCGACTTGGAGTAGACGTATACATTCTCGAATCTCAATCCATTGGGATGTGTTATGAGAGCGATTAGGCAGTTGGTTTTACCTCACTTAGATGGTCCGCAGAGTAAAGCTCGTATACTGTCGGGAAGTAGGTCTCCATGACGTTTGATCGGTTTATCTAGCTCTACGTCGAAATTTTCTACCGGTAGGTTGACGGACTGCCTTTTGAAATTCATGCGCGACATCTCGATCATGACTGATGGTTCGAATATAAATAGGGGGGGTCTTATATACCCTCAGTATCAGTCATGATCTGAGCTTCGAAGAGTTCACATGATTACATACAAACAACAACAACGACAACGACGCCAAGGACGTGGTTTGCTCAACAAACTCATCAATAATTTACCATTCGAGTTACACTTACCGGGATACCAGTATTGTGGTCCGGGTACGAAATTAGGCAAACGTCTGGCTCGAAGAAATCCAGGTATTAATCTTCTCAACGTAGCCTGCAAGGAGCACGACATAGGTTACTCGAAGAATCGTGCGAGTGTCGAGACGAGGAACGTAGCGGACACAGTTCTTACTAATAAAGCTTGGCAACGCGTACTAGCGGGAGACGCCAATTTCGGTGAGAAAGCAGCTGCTTACGCTATAACGAGCGCGATGAAGCTGAAGTCCACGTTTGGCATGGGTGTGAAACGACGACCCATTAGACTTAGTAATGTGCTCAAGGTCGCCTCGAAATCTATCCTTCCCGGTAAATCCAACCGCGAGACGATACTTTCTGCTCTCAAAGGTGCTCGTAGAGCCGTCAGAGAGGCGGGTGGCAAGGTCATCCTTCGACGCACTCTACCTGTGCCATCGAAGGTAGGTGGATTCTTACCACTTTTATTCGCTGGTCTCAGTGCAGCTGGATCACTCGCAGGCGGAGCTGCTGGTATAGCGAAAGCAGTCAAAGATGCCAAAGCAGCCAATAAGCAGATGGAAGAGAGTCAAAGATACAATAAGAGAATGGAGAAAATAGCTCTCGGTAAAGGTCTTTATTTGAAACCACACAAGACTGGACTTGGTCTTCATATAAGTAAAAATAAAGATCCTCAAAATGAAATTACCACAGAGAGCGCTCACCGACATCGATCTGCTCAAGTATGCGAGAAAAATTCCTCACTTTCGAGGTGTGTTTATGCGAAATGCTCTACCCAGTACTGGACCTCACTATCGCGAGTCAGCCATCGTCAATCTCGACGACAGAAATGGACCTAGAACGCACTGGGTAGCGATCTACAACCGCCTCTAGAATTGATGCTCGTATATCTCGAAGTTGACGAGGTCAAATACAATCATGAGAGGGATCAAGACTTTGATATTTTCTTCTGAGGACATCTCTGTCTACACTTTCTCCATGGCTATATAAGGGTGTAGACGCTTGAAATTGGGGCACATTACGCTTCAATCATGAGTCTGACACTCAGCCTCTCTGGAAATTCGTCGACGCTCGAAACCCAATACTTTCCACCGATCGAGCTCTCATCTGAGAGGGACTACATGCTCGGTCTGGTCGAACTCTTAACTTTCAATTCAATACCCAACATCGATGCTGGTAACAACGAATTCAACGTGGGTGCTGAAAAAATCTCTCTTCCGACGGGTAGCTATGAGCTTGAGGATTTAGAGAAGTACCTCGTTGAGGTGTTCACCTCGAAGGATATCACCATCAGTCTCAAGCCCAACAACAATACTATTCGCAGCGTGATATGTTGCAGTCATGCAATCGACTTTCTACCACTGAACTCTATCGGTCAACTGCTGGGCTTCACTTAGCGCGTTCTCGCGGTAAACGTCACTTACAGCTACGACCTACCCGTAGCTATTCTCAAGTTCAACGCTCTCCGGGTGGAGTGCAACATCACCAGTGGAGCCTATATAAATGGACGCTTTGTGCACACTACATACGAGTTCTTCCCAGCAGTTCCACCAGGATACAAGATCATCGAAGTTCCATCGTAAGTCATTTACCTACCGATCACTCTCAAGAGCACAAATCCTCTACAAGTACACATAGTCGATCAGAAAGGGAATTTAGTTAATTTCCGAGGAGAAACCATCACTGTAAAATTACACTTTCGAGCAAGCGCCTGATGATGGGTATTGTCTGCAACAGAGGGTATAAAAGAATCTCTACCCGTGAGCCGATCATTAGTCGACAGATAGCACTCAAAGCCCTAACACGGCAAAACATTCAGTTTCTCAAAAGAATCGGCTTAAGAGTCATCCGCGCTGGTGGTGAAAAGTAACGTTGATATTCTTCTGCTGTGTACGTAAAAATAATGCAAGATATACTGAGCATACAGGATTCCATGACGTTCGATGAGTCGGTGGAACACTACGAGGTAGATGCTCATCAACCTTACACGTCCTCGAGCTTCGGTAACAGCGATATGATTCGAATAGCTGTACAACATCAAGATCTCTGTCTGCTTCCACCGCGAAGTTCACTGCACGTGTGCGGTAGGCTGACGAAAGCCGATGGGAGTGCTGTACAAACAACCAGACTTGTGAACAACGCCATCTGTCACATGTTTGAGGAAATTCGATACGAGATCAATGCCATAGAGATCGATAGATGTAAGAACGTCGGTTTGACCACTCTGATGAAGGGTTGGGTCTCGCAGAATCCCAGTCAGAGCTTCGAGAACACTAGCTGGTTAGATGTGGAGGAGTCGCAGCGACACGAACGACGAGGGCTACTTCAGCGTATCCATACCGTTGAGTATGATTCTCGGGTTCGCCGAGGATTATCGTAGAATCGTGATAAATGTCAAGCATGAGCTCGCGATCGTGAGAACGAGGAACGATTTGAACTCCGTTCTACAGACGGCCAGTGAGGTAAATGGGCGGCACGTTTTCGAAGAGTTCAAGATATAACTGACGAGAATGGAGTGGCTCGTTCCTTACGTGGTCGTATCGACTCCCTACAAAATCCAACTACTCACTCACATAGAGAAGGGTAAATCGATCGAGATGAGTTACCGCAATTGGGAGTTGTACGAGTATCCGCTTCTACCCGTTCCGTCGAAGCATGTCTGGACAGTGAAGATGTCCAATCAGATGCGGAAGCCGCGTTTCGTCATACTGGCCTTTGAAACGCACCGAAAGGGTCAGGGAGCCGTAAACGCCAGTCGCTTCGATCACTGCCAGATCAGAAATGTGCGACTCTTTCTCAATTCACAGTACTACCCGTACGGAAATTTAAATCTAGATATCGCAACCGCTATGCCGTGCTGTACGACATGTACACGAACTTTTAGTATGTTTACTACGACAAGGAGATGGAGCCCACGCTGAAGAAGCAGCACTGCATCTCTCACCTACCGCTGATCGTGATCGATTGCTCGAAGCAAAACGAGTCACTGAAGAGCGCCCTGGTCGACGTTCGGTTGGAATTCGAGTCGCGAGACAACTTTCCCGCGGCAACGTCAGCCTACTGTTTGATACTACACGATCGCGTGGTTAAGTACAATCCTGCGAGCGGTGAAATGCAGAAAATTGTATAGGATATATAAGGGAGCGCGAGTGAGTGGTAGATTCTTTCGTCTTCGAGATGGAGTACGCGGTGGACATGCAGGGCTTCAGGCAGTCAGTGAACGACTACGTCCTTGGAAATGCAAGCACTTTTTTTCATGAAATACATGCCATATTTTTTTTTTTCAAGACTGTTTTAGCAAAAAATAAGTCTCACCATTCGAAAGAACATGTCAAAATACGCTGGATAAGATCTTTCCGAAATTTTTCAAAAACTTCTTTTTAGTTGTAAAAGAGCCCTTTAAGAAGTTGTCTGAAAAATTGCTTATTAAATTTTGAGCTTTTGGGATTTTGCGAAATATGGCCATTTTGAAGAGGTTAAAAATATTTTAGAACCATGTAAAAAATTTTTCCGTAATATTTGAACATCGATTGCACTTTTTTGCAGTATTTTGAATTATTGTCACTGCATTTTTCTTATGAAAAAAATTCATAAAGTTGAAAATTTCCAAATTTTTTAACATTGTTTCGTGAAAAACATGCCAAAATTTTTTGCAGGAGTATTTCAACAAAAAATCGGTATGACCATTCGAAAGAACAACTCAAAATACGTCGGATACGATCTTTTTCAAATTTTTTCAAACCTTTTTTTAGTTGAAAAAAAGCCTTGAAAAAGATGTTGAAAATTCGGAGTCTTGGTCGTTAATGGGTTAATAGTGGATTATATAGTGAATACTTTTTTTCTTGGTCAAAGTTTGTTACCGACCATTTCAGAGAGAAACCATTGAAAACATAAATTAAAAGGTAAGCTTGTAGACCGCGCATGGAGGAGAGCGGTGCGCGGGGCTTCATATGCGGAAGAGGAGTTTCCGTTTTCTTCCCATTCCGGCTTAGCTTTCAGGAGGGTGGCTCAGAACCAGCTTAGCTTTTAGGATGGTCGCCCAGAACCGGCTTAGCATACCTACTTGCACTAACTTTTTCCATATATTCCACTATAAGATTGTAAATACGAGTAGCTTTACGAGAATACTCTTCAAGCTATTCTACATGGTCATTTATAATCGGTGACACTTGGATTAAACCCTCAAATGTCACTTGCTGTAGACAGGTATACAATAGTTTGAAGAAAATCTCTCTCTTTCTCCTTCTAGACATTTCTCCCTCGTTATTTTTTTCTTTCATTAGCTGCTGAAACACTGGTTTCTCCTCGATCACCACTGATTCGGAATTGTAGGACGTTTGGAATATGAGATCGTGACACACCATGTACATTTTGCTAGGATGACCGCATTCATGTTGAAATCTGTATGAATCTTGGAAATAGCTATTGATGGCATCAAAATGGTCCTTGAGCTGGCCCCAGGTGTTTTTTATTTTTTTTCAAATTTGACAATGACATGAGACTTGAAGTTGTTAGCATGACTATAGGTCGAAATCCTCCCTTATTGTATGTCAGGCCAACAGTCACTCTCTTCGAATTTAACTTGTTCAATGCGTAGGTCGTACAAATCAGCAATAAGTTGGGGAGGCTGATGTCTCTATGAGGTGCATAACCTTCGCGTTTTTCAACTACTTGTTCAGCCATTTCAAAACTAAAAACTTTCTATGCACACAAAGACACTGCTCTGATGCTTTTTAACAGAGAACTGAGATGGTAGTGCGCTGCGCAAGCAGTTTATATAGAATGCAAAACTCTAACCCCCGCCATTCAGAATGGGTTACGTAATATTCGTGGTGGGGAGTATTTTTAACCATGACGACTTAACTTATGAAACGAAAATATTTAAACATAGCAGAGCATATGCGCCTTTATATGAATATTTCTTTGTACAATGACGGTTATTGTATATCAATAGTAGGGGATATTCCCGAAAATATCTTAACTCACACCTACACTGTGAGAGATTGTATTACATTACACATATCCATACGTAACGTAATATTACTTGGAATGTCTAGACGTACTACATTTCACAGATTAAGTTTAATACTCTCTCTCTCTCTCTCTCTCTCTCTCTCTCTCTCTCTCTCTCTCTCTCTCTGCAATGCTGTCTTTTGTATAACTATATAGTATTACGATGACAGAGCTATAAATTACTTTTGAGTACGCCTGTGTATACATATATATTCAATGGAAGGGGAAGTATGTTTAAAACCAAATACACATTTTTAACAGATTTATTTATTCATTTTTTTGTTACATAAATTTAAAAAAACATAGGATACAAATTTAATAAGTATAAAATATTTTTGACACACATGATTGATTACATAAACCAGAACCCCGTGAACGATCACTAGCAAATGTATTTACGCGTTTACTCTTATTTTTTACAATCTTTGAATAAAACCTATTCACCAGAATATCGTTTTTTCTCGAATCTCTAGAAAACTTGCTGCAAAAAGAGTGTAAATTACGATTCCTGCACATATGGTGAAGAAACATAATACAATATTGGCCGCAAATTCTTCTTCGGAAACGATTAAGATGGTGGGGTGATGCTGGGGGGTGCCCATAGCTATCGAAATATGTTCCGTGACCATTTTTATCAAAATATGTATAGCAATTCAATGTGAGCCTCTTTTTGTGTGATCATCGATATTTGCGGTTATGGCAGCTGGTCGCGCTAGAAAGTTAGGGATTCGATCTGCCGCACACACTCCGACTGTTTTAGCTTGTATACTTGCGAGTGCCCTCATGATTTGATGATTGTTAATTTTTCTCTAGCACATATTTCCCGTCACTCTCGTCGTCGTCGTCGTCGTCGGTTTTAGAATCTACCTCGTCGACCCCAAAATCGTATTTACAGCTTGTGATTCTTCTTTTAATCAACTCTACCAAAGAGGTTTGCTTACTTGTATATTTTTGTTTCTCCAGCTCTTTGTAAAGCCTATTACTCTCGTTTTCTGTAAATTCCTCTGACTTAATACTTGCGTTACATGACACCTGTTTAGCACTGTGAGCAACCACCGACGTAATAAGTATGCTTGATTTAAACTGCACACACTCCTTTTAATACCAAACCGTGAACTATGTGATATACATGTAAATATACTTTTGTATTTTTTCCTCAATTCGTCAAAACTTGGTGAATATATTGTCTCTAGGTTCACAATTTCTCGCCCCATGACAGATTCTAGATATTTTACTTTATCTGCCCCCACACGCGTAGATTCTCGATGCTCTTTTAGCTACTTCCCGCAGCTGCAGCTGTTCTTGACCAACTGTAATATCTCCTTCGATCCACTATAGACCTTATACAAAATGAGAAGTATACTGATTACTGGGTTTTATTTCCTCGGGCAGTTCATTAAATTCGTGTGGAAATTTAATAATCCAGTGGCCAAGAGATCTTTCTCTCGTTAAATTAACTATAGCTATTTCTTTTGGGAAAAAATGGTTATTCCAGTCTCTTAAGCGGTGAATATCTATTACATAATCCATGATTGAGACTACTCTCGAAAGTGTTTTAACGAATACTGACAGCATTGTACATTCTGTAGTCTATTTTTGTAGGCTCCCCCATCACTTATGCGTTAAAGTCAGTTACGATTTGTCGACTTGAATCGATTTCGAGAACGTTATCGTACTCACCATAAAGTATACAGTTTACAGTTGATGTGAGAGCCTGATCAAATTTCACTTCTATATGTACACTACCATGTTTTACGAGATTCCAAAGCATAGCCGAATTAGCAGCTAGATCGGGCATCAGATCGAATGCAAAAAGACAATATCCTCGGTTATAGTCTAAACGTGGTATATTAATAGACTCATTGAGAAAATCTATACCACAGCCTGAAAATAGGGGGTGGTAGGCATCGACAAACGATGGCTTTTGACCGTCAAATTTAGGCTGAAATGGTTTACTGGGTACCTGCACCCCGTCCACGTAAAGCGAGAAGTGATTGATGTAGTAATGCTGAAAATTGAATGGATTATATCTGCGATTACCATTGAACGCTTTATTATCGACAAAACCAATTATGATTCTTTTAGGTAATTGTCCAAGTATAACATTATCCAGAGTATCACCACGAATACCGCTATGCATAGTAAATGATTTTACTTCTACGCGACTGCTTCGATATTTAGCTGTTGCTTTTGTCATAGCATTGGCATGTGCTGAAATGATACTTGGACTCACCCACATACGGCGAATAATTAATGATGCTTCTTTGATGTGCACAGTAAATTTATCGTTAAAAGCACTGTCCATTGAACAAAAGGCATCCTTACTTCGAACTAAACGCAAATTTATTCTGATTAAATACATCGCAATGTAAATGTCCAAGAAGATCAACAGTTTTTCTTCCTAATGTAAAATATTGTCTATTTAATAATCCTATATTGCTCTTAGCGTCGGTGCGGGGAACATCAGGTAGAGATTCCATGTTGCCCGCGGTATCCAGGTACCAGAGCGAACTTGTCAACTGGGAAGCCGTAGTATCGGCCGAGTAATTGAGTTAAGTCTCGATATATGCTCTATACGGATAGGCATTATTACGTGGGGAGACAATTTTCTGATTGAAAAACACATCGACCTGATTAAATAGTGAGTGTAGAAAGTTGTTAGCGCCTGCCACTTTACCGTTTTCCACATTGTCGGTCGTGACATTTGGTAAAATTTGTACTTTTTGACTGAGCATGGTATGCGCAAGATTCAGATACACGTCACCCCCGGGTACTACGAACTCTAACGGGCCATCGTCGCTTAGAGAATATACAGGTTTATAATAAACGAATTGGAAGTGGTAATGTGAGTAGATCTAATTCAGATTTCATGCATTCGCACGAATTTGAGTGTAGAAAAGCCATTATTACTTAGGTCCAAAAATATCAGTTACACTACGTAGAGATTGTTTTTTCTTGCTGCTATTCCGTTTACACCCTCACTTACTTACGACGTTTTTACGCCTCTTCTTATGCTGTTTTCGACTGTGCACTGCTGAGCGGTTCTTGACGGACTGACGCTTTCGTTTTTTACCGCCTCGTTTTCTTAACTGCTTTCCTTTTCAGATTTTCTCCCGACTCTCGCGCTCGTCTGCGTACACCCTGTTCTAATAGCCTCTTTACCAACAGCTTTTACCCCACTGGTAACATAAGGTAGTACTTTACGAAAAAGACCACTGAGAAAACTGCCTATACCATGTGTGACGTGCCGATGCACGCCACGAGGAGGGTAGCACGACGGAATAGGGCAGGGATTAGGGAACAGTAAATTCTCGGGTAGCGAGACACGAGCACTCTCCCGGGGCACTGTTGCATCCTGAAAAGGACTTGCACTAACCCGGATATATTTGTTTTTCGGTGCCGAACGCGACGACGGGCTAGCACACGGCTAGCAGACCACGCGACTGGCCAGCCGCCATGACACCCCGACAGCCATGCTCGGTGACCGTCAGGGACGCGAGGACGGACCACCAAGATGACGTCGCCAAAGTCCTTCGCGCTCTGTTGCAGGTGCAGAGAGAGACAGCGCCACCGGTGATGCAC
>UELV01134529.1:0-13344 GCA_900490015.1 Megastigmus stigmatizans | reverse complement strand
CGTTTGAGTCGAGCATTGAAGGAGAAACGGCCACAGTATCAAGAGAGACACGATAAAGTTATCCTGCAACATGACAATGCTCGGCCACATGTCGCAAAACCCGTCAAGACATACTTAGAAACCCTAAAATGGGAAGTCTTACCCCACCCGCCGTACTCTCCAGACATTGCTCCTTCCGACTACCATTTGTTCCGATCGATGGCACATGGCCTAGCTGAGCAGCATTTCCATTCTTATGAAGACGTCAAAGAATGGATCGATTTGTGGATCGCCTCAAAAGACGCATCGTTTTTTCGAGATGGTATCCGACAATTGCCCGAAAGATGGCAAAAAGTAGTGGCTAGTGACGGACAGTACTTTGAATCATAAACAGCTAATCACTTTTTCAGAATAAAGCCTCAAATTTTCGAAAAAATCGGCGGAAGCAAAGTTGTGCACCTAATATAAAAACTGCAAATGTGTGACAAACGGTTCTTCGGATATTCTCTGTTATAGTGCACCGGCGATCGAATGCTGTGAAGCCATACTCGAGAGGCCTGACCCGAACACCGAGCTCGATCCTTGTATATAAGTTTAATTGTTATTATTATTGAATAAATATTCACATTTCTTTTACACATTAAATTCCGAGTTAAGAGTATGATGTAGTTAAAATGGAAGCTTGAAAGAGTATCCCAAATCCATGTTTCAAGAAAGCTTCCTGAGAGTTTTAGGAAAGGAACCAGAAAGTTTCAAAATACCTGACTTTCAAGTATCATGTGGAAGCTTTAAGGCAGATTGCAGGAACCTCGCTAGTAATATTATAAAAATCAATGCTAGAATCCCACGTTGAAGCTTTACGAAAGATTGTATAAAAACATTAGAAAGTTATAATTGTTATTTTGCGTAATAAGCTTACAGAAAGTTTCTAAATAACTTTACAACAACCTTCCTATGAAATATTTCACTGAACCTTTGCGAAACCTTTCTAGATAGATTGCAGGAAGCATTCGAGTATTATTATACTTTTGTTATAATGTACCAATGATGAAGTTAAAATGGAAGCTTGAAAGAGTATCCCAAATCCATGTTTCAAGAAAGCATCCTGCGAGTTTTAGGAAAAGAAATTAAAAGTTTCAAAATACCTGACTTTCAAGTATCATATAGAAGCTTGAAGAAGGATTGCAGAATCCTCACAAGTAATATTATAAAAATCAATGCTGGAATCTCACGTAGAAGCTTTACGAAAGATTGCATAAAAAGCTTTGAAAGTTATAATTATTACTTTGCGTAATAAGCTTACAGAAAGTTTTTAAATAACTTTACAACAACCTTCCCATGAATTATTTCACTGAACCTTTATGAAACCATTCTAGAAAGATTGCAGGAAGCATTCGAGATATATTTTACTTTTGTTATAATATACCTATGATGAAGTTAAAATGGAAACTTGAAGGAGTATCCCAAACCGATGTTTCAAGAAAGCTTCCTGAGAGTTTCAGGAAAAGAAACAAAAAAGTTTCAAAATACCTGACTTTCAAGAATCATATGGAAGTTTGAAGGAAGATTGCAGGATCCTCACAAGTAATATTATAAAAATCAATGTTGGAATCTCACGTGGAAGATTTATGAAAGATTGCATAAAGATCTTCGAAGGTTATAATTGTTACTTTGCGTAATAAGCTTACTGAAAATTTCAAAATAACCTTCCAACAACCTTCCCATGAAATATGTTACTGAATCTTCGCGAAACCTTTCTAGAAAGTTTGCAGGAAGCATTCGAGAAATATTTTACTTTTGTTACAATATATCTATCATGAAGTTTAAAATGGAAGTTTGAAGGAGTATCCCAAACCGATGTTTCAAGAAAGCTTTCTGAGAGTTTTAGGAAAAGAAACAAAAAAGTTTCAAATTACTTGACTTTCAAGTATCATATAGAAGCTTGAGGGAAGATTGCAGGATCCTTACAAGTAATATTATAAAAATCAATACTGGAGTCTCACGTAGAAGCTTTGCGAAAGATTCCATAAAAACCTTTGAAAGTTATAATTGTTACTTTGCGTAATAAGCTTACTGAAAATTTCAAAATAACCTTCCAACAACCTTCCTGTGAAATATGTCACTGAATCTTCGCGAAACCTTTCTAGAAAGTTTGCAGGAAACATTCGAGAAATATTTTACTTTTGTTACAATATATCTATCATGAAGTTTAAAATGGAAGTTTGAAGGAGTATACCAAACCGATGTTTCAAGAAAGCTTCCTGAGAGTTTTAGGAAAAGAAACAAAAAAGTTCCAAAATACTTGACTTTCAAGTATCATATAGAAGCTTGAGGGAAGATTGCAGGAACCTCGCGAGTAATATTATAAAAATCTATGCTGCAATCTCACGTGGAAGATTTACGAAAGATTGCATAAAAACCTTCAAAGGTTATAATTGTTACTTTGCGTAATAAGCTTACACAAAATTTCTAACTAACCTTCCAAAAGTTATTCTCATGAAATATGTCAATAAACCTTCGCGAAATCTTTCCAGAAAGATTGCAGGAAGCATTCGAGAAATATTTTATATGTTACAATATACCTATGCTGAAGTTAAAATGGAAGTTTGAAGGAGTATCCCAAATTGATGTTCAAGAAAGCATTTTGAGAGTTTTATGAAAGGAAACAAGTTTCATAATGCCTGACGTTCAAGTATTATATGAAAGCTTGAGTGAAGATTGCAGGAAACTCGCGAGTAATATTACGAAAATCAATGCTGGAATCTTACGTGGAAGCTTTACTTAAAATTTCATTAAGGTTTTTGAAAGTTATAATTGTGGAAATAACAGCATTCAAGGAAGATTTTCGCTTTATTACAAAATAAGAATATGCAAGATATAAGAAAAGGTTATGCGAGTATTGCACCTCATGGTTTTAAAATAGCTTCCTCAGAGTTTCATGAAAGAATACAAAAAATTTTCCAAATGATCGACTGTGAAATATTACATGAAAGCTTTGTGGAAGAACCCCGAAATCTGACAAGCAGCACTACAATGATAAGGGTTACAATATTCCATAAAATGTTCATGAAACATAAAATAACTGCATAAATGTTCGGAAAGTCATGCTTGTGACTTTACATATCAAATTTTCGGAAAAAATTTTTAGAAATAATAACTCGCTCCAAATGTATAAAAATCCAGTGGGATCCTTCATCTGTATATCCGACACTGCAGGCTTTTATCGATGTGCTCTTAAATAATGTAATTTATATTTTAGTTTTAAGGGACACAATTAAAAATTTTATTTTTAAAGGTCTAGCGTGTACTGTTGCGCCTATGATATATTGTATTGCATAGTTTTATACGTTTCTTATTTCCTACCTTTTCTAATATCTGTAGTACTTATTATTATTAGTTATAATTATGAAAGTAAAGCAAAAAAAAAAATAATTTATATAATTAAGGTTAAATTCGAGATTAAATTAGAATTAAAAGATTTGTAATATAAATATGGGCAAATGAGTTCTAAGTAATGTTCTATTTCTTTTATGTAATTTTAGTTAGATTTTAATGATTTTGGTATGGGTATATATAATGGCCGCTACCTGATACTATACTAGTAAATAATAACTAAGCTATCATGAATGAAGTCCAACAAATTGCAATTCTGCATATTAATATTGCTCGAAGCCACTGTACTTTACTAGTATAGTATCAGGTAGCGGCCATTATATATACCCATACCAAAATCATTAAAATCTAACTAAAATATATATATATATTATTTGTACGATATAAATGTCATCTTTAAAATTCCATTGCCAGAATTGGTCTAGATACCGATTTAAAAAAAGTATCGCTTATCTTTCGAAACTAGTAAAGGAATTTTTTTTTTTAAACTATATTTTGAACTCGAAAAAGCCTGTCTGTGTAGTTACAACTACAAACAAATGTGCACATAATTTCTGCTCTTTAAAGTCTTGTTAGAATTTTTCGATTTCATTCATTAGAAGCAGAGATATATCAATTTAAGTGTTGGAAGTAATGTAAAATTCAGTAATTCTGAATTATATAGTATACGTAAATTTTTACTACTTCTCTCGTTATTTTATTGAGAAAGCTTTGATTTTAGGCTTTATTTTAATTTTTTAGTCGACTCTGTACGATTTTTCAAAACCAAGATATCGAAGGTTTTATATTTGATAATCTTAAAATACGAACCTGTAAATTCTTATGATGGTGCAAAGCGCGAGAATATTAATAGATGAGTTTTTTTCAAACTACGATATCTTGACTTAAAAAAATCTTACAGTACTGACTAAAAAATGAAATTAATGCTTAAAGGGTAAGCTTTATAGAGAAACTATTTAGATTTATGGTAAAATTTTTGTTAAATTGTATTAAAACGTATTTATCTTTATTAGTTTAGAGTTTTAATCAATAATTAATAATAATATAGATTGTGGGAATTCATGAGGAGATGAGACTTTAATAAATAAAAAGAATTGGAAATTTGATTAGACGTACAATATTTGAAATGCAAGATAATAAAATCTGCTTTCGATAAAATTTTTGGTATGTAAATATCTCAGGTGACTGAATTCCAACTACATTTTATTAGTAAAAAAGTTGTGATGATTTATATCATAATATAACCATATTTCACATATATTTTATTATTATTTTTGGAGACTACCTTTTAAAAATTGTAACAAGCAATCCTTTATAGTATAAAAAAATATATTCGAACAACTAAAATTACTATTCCAGACGTATTTTTTTCCGTAGAATCCGATTCCGGTATTTATTTTGCAAAAAAGCTTGCAGTTTTGCAAAACTAATGACAAATTTGAATTCTGCGCGTCAAAAAATACCTTAGTCAATATACGCTATACCCGTATTTTTATTCATCTTCGTATAGTCGTTAAAGGACTTATTCATATCGCAAAACTAATTATTTAATAATTTGTTAATAACAATATGTGGTTTAACAATTGAAACTACTATATGGGATGTTTTTTTCCCTAGAATCGGATTTTGTTATTAGTTTTGTAAAAAAACTTAATTTTGCAATAATTTGTTTAAAAAAATTGTTTAAACAAATTAATTCTGCAAAACTAATGGCAAATTTGAATTCAGCGATACCTCGAACCACTTAAATCGTATACGGTTTATCTGTACCGTTGATCAATTCCTTAGGCCTAGAAAAGGGTTAAAAGAAGTACTCAAAAAGAATGCTTTCTTTTTTCTCAAAAAAATAATACCACATATACAATTGTAATGTGTTTAAAATAATGTTTAAGAACTAGTTTCTTTTTCGCGCTGAACTCGAATAGATTCCGCGTCCATGTAATTCCAGACTTATATTTGTCTTTATGAGCAAAATTTTGGTTTGCTAGCGTTCCGTAGCGTAGTGGTTAAGGTTTATGCGTCGTATCCCAAAAATCGCCGGTTCGAATCCCAGTGTAAGGAAAGGTTTTTTTAAGTGTTTAATTTAATTGCGAAAAATTGTGAAGCGTGCGAGCATTAATATGAAAGCGATAGAATATAATATTTAGTGTTTGTAAAGTAAATAATCTGGATATGAAATGTTTCTGAAATATCCTTCATAAAACATTAAATTATCTTTCTGAAAACTTTAAAGAAATATTCCTGAAAGGTTTCCTGATAAGTCACTGCTATCTTTCAAGGAACCATCATATGAGTAATTTGTCCCAGACATTCTGAACTTTCGCAGAGATTTCATGAAAGCTTCCTGAAAGGCTGCGAAACTTTCATGCAAGCTTGAAGAAAACTTTCAACAATCTTTCATGCTATGTGGGATATTGCATTTCTCATTTTGAGTTGATGAAGAAATGTCCTTATTATCATTGGAAGGTATTTTATCTTTTCTCTAAAATACCCAGAACTTGTTTAAGTTGAGCTGACCTTCGCATAACCACCAAGGTCATACCTGACCTACAACCTGAGTACATGGTTGTACATAAAATTTCCCGCTCTTTCGATTTCTGTTGTCAAACATAGGGGTTCCCATTTGGAAAAAAGTTGACCTTGGAATGACCTTGAAGGACAAGTTCAAGGTCAATACCAAGGTCACCATTGGATTCTCCGTTGAGAGTTACTACAGGAATAACCTTAACCTCTTTGGAAATAATTATATCTTGGGACTTACTGGAGACACCCTGTATATATATAGAAATGTATATTATGTGACTTATGCCTCAACTAATTGAGAGGGAGTTTTAGAATAAATAATATTGCAACGCTGCGATGTATGTACAATGCATTCATGCTTTTCATGCAGGGTGACTAATCAGCGTTACTAAGACTCAAGCGTTCTCAACTCTCTTGTCTCTGACCTGAGCGAGCGGGATCGTCTCTGTTCTTTCAACTGAGTTCTAGTTAATACCTACAATATGCCTGTTAAACCTAAACAATTCATCTTAAAAATAAACATTTTACTGTCGTACTTTTGCTTTGTTGATTATTTTCAACCTAATTTAACTTTTTTTCTTCCCAATTCTTAAGGATAGAGCGTCAAATTTTCTGCTTATTATCTGCGTATTTGACAGTTGATATAATTAATCGAGTTTTTATTTTACCTTGCAATTTTTGCAGCATGGTCCAGATGCACATTCAGCTTCTCTGGTGAGCTTGCAGGTTATAGCATCACAGCATGGGTCAAGGTTTTCACACTCATCAATTGTTCCGCAGTCGCATTGTTCTCCTTCATCAATTATGCGGTTTCCACATAGTCGCCTTACTTCTAGCTGTAAATTTAGAACAAATTTAAATTACTTTACAATATATATATATAAAATGATAAGGATCATGTTGGTTTGTTTTTTACCAAAAACTAACTGAAACGTCGGAGTGGATGGATTGCTAAAAGCATTTGAGCCTTGTAATTAATTCTTTATAACTACACAATGATAAAAATCACTGAATATTCATTATGATAAAAAGGACAATGTTCACTGGATAGGAAATTTCTCTCTGAAAGCTAAACGTTCGAAATTGCTGGGAATATTTAGAGCTCGTCAAAACATGAATTTTCAATAAAATATTCTGTATCTTAAATGAAGGGAAAGTTGACAACAGAGTTATTAAAATAGGACGATAGCTATATCTATATTTATTTGACATCTAATCTAGGCCGTAGTTCTTATACTTATTACTTTTATATATATATAGATATAGCTTTTGTGTTATTATTTACTCTACAATAGCTTTTTTCTCAACTTTTCCTTCACTCAATATTTTATTGAAAACTTATGTTTTGACGAGCTCAAATTTCAAAGTTCAGCTTCCAATACTAAAACTCTTCTAAATTGTAACTGTAGTTATAAAAATGAATTTATCGAAGTCCGCAAACTATATAGTTCATTAAAAGAGAATTCTATCCATACCCTACTAAATAACTCCATGTGAGATCTCATATGAGATGTCATATTAAATTTCGTACCAAAATCTCGTATGAAAAATCTCTTTGACAAATGATCTGGAAAGTACAAGTGATGACTCTCTCAACTCAAAGCCCGAAGTGAAAGCACGCATACAACCATGCGTGTGTGTATCACTTATACACACGCACTTACATACAATTTCATAGTTATTTAGCACTCTTCCTTGTAAAAAAAACTTTTCCTTGAAGTTAGTGGTAAAAATTGTAAATTTGTGCCTTTCCTTAGCACTAGAAGGCGTGGAAATTTCACATATCGTTTCAATGGTTTTGAATAATGCTTGATCATTTATTTGCGTAGGCCTTTCAATTACAATTTGTGGTGGAGGGGAATAGTTGGCGGTATTCTCAAAAATTATTGTCGGTGTATATTCACAATTTTTTCTCATTTGATCAACATGTCGGCGCACCTTTTGCCACTATCTAAATCGATTGTATAATGTAAGATACCAATTTTGGATTATATCCTTTCGAAAATCTATTTATTTTGACCTGTATAATTTCTTACACTTACTCTGTCCCCGCTTTAAAATACTTTTTTTACAATCTATATCCTCAACCAAATCAGTGACCGGCACATAAGAAGGGTGAATAAAATCTAAATGCGAATTTATTTTTCTGTTGAAGAAAAGTTCTGCTAGGCTTATCTTTGTTAGCGCATGTTCATATATTTGATATTGTAAAAGTAATTTATTTAAATTTTCTTGTATTGATTTCGGATTGCTTTCACATAATTTTTTTAATCATATACGTAAATTTTTGTTACTAATCTCATTAATTCATTTATAAAGCTGGCATTTTAAGCTTTATTTTCATTTTTGTCGACTGTAGATTTGTTCAATCCAAGATATCGCAGTTTGAAGATTTGATAATCTTAACCTCTTCTAATCGGTAATGGGGACCGATATTAATTTTACTATTACTGAAGTTCACTGAATAAGTGGGCAAAACCATAAGTATTACCTTATTTGCATGAAGAACTTCAAACATATATTCAACATAACCATATGAAATTCGTTAAAAAACATTTATTTCATTTATCAGCCTGAAATACAAATGAACAAATACTCTGCGCATAAAATAGCATAAAAAGAAATTTATTATGCCCTGAAAAAAAAATTTAATTTCTAACTTTTAAGTAGCGTATGAGAAGACGAAACTTTGGCTGTAAGGTATGTATAAAAAAATTAAAAATTGCGAATTGGCGATCTAATTCTTTTTGGTCCTCATATGAGGACGCTAGTCCTTGGTGGATCGACGTATCAGTATTCTATGTGTCGATACTGAGTGATTCTTTTTATTTTAAATTTAGTGTCAATTATGCAGTGTTTGGAGAATTATCATACTCAAGAATAAATGTGTATAATATGTTCCTTTCATTTATTTGTAAATTTCTTTATTGTTCGATGTTATTTTTTTTTAATTTATTTGTAAAACTGCGACTAAGTTTATTTATGCAATTTATATGTAGTACACGAAAATATGAGTAACTCATAATTTGTATTCAATAAATTCTTGATTTTATTTAATTTTTTTTTAATTTTTACTACACCTACCCTGTAGCCATGATCAACTAAAAAGAGCTACTAAGAAGGGTTGATTATCACGTAGGTAGTTTTCAAACTATATGTTACTCCTTATGCAGGTACTACATAAACTTTTTGTATTTTCAGGTCCAATTCAGGCTGTCGATGATAGAGTAGCTGGTTTCAGGAGCGTTTGCATACTATGGTAGGTTTCTTAATAGGTAAGCGAGTTTTCGATAATTATCTTCTTCTCGATGTTTGTCTTCATGATGTTGCTCTGTTTTCAGGTATAATAGCGTGATAGTTTTCTGTGAAGCATAATGTGAGTCAAATACGAGAGATGGATGATGCCATACGGAGGCTCTTGATATGAGGAGAGGTCAACTCCATTTATATTTTTATTCCTTATCATCGATTATATAAATTTTATTATTTTGCAGGTACACGAATAATTCCAGCTGATTTCGGCAAACAAAAGACACAGTAGTCAGACGGTATGTAGGTGTGCAATAGAAGATAGGTACTCTGACTCTAATATCTGACTTACTATTTTGATTGCTTAAATACATTATCAAGAAAAGCAGTATTTCGCGTTTCCTAAAGATTTTAACTTCACAAATACAGAATGGATGTATTAAAAAGAAAATCATTCCAGTCAATTGTCTCTTCTACCGCTTCATCAGGCATGTAGGAATACAGATGACCCCCGACCATTATAGGCGCCTCATCCTCGTATATTCGGGATAACACATCTAGCACATTATTAAGCGTGCCTTTCATGTGCTCGACTGTATATATATGACCAGAGCCCATCGAGTTAGTCTGCCTGTTGGATTATGCAAGCTGGTCGGTTATCACCTTAAACGCATAGCCCTCTATATATGGTCTAAATTTCTTAATAATCTACAATCTGGAGAAGTACTGCTCCTAACTTAGTATCGCTAGAATCAAATTTCCGCAGAAAACTGTACATCAAAGCGTGGGCGCTGCAGCACAAGAGCAGTGGTGATCAGCGCTTTGACATGATCAAAAGCTGCTTGTTGCTCTTCGAGCTACCCGTACTTCCTAGCTTTCATAGTCAGCTGCGTGAGTAACTCAGCGATCGTGGCCAAATCTCTTAGAAATTTTGTTTTTTCAGCTGTTTTAAGTTTCTCGACCATTACACCGAAATATTTCGCCTCTTCTTGGTAAAAGACACTCTTTGCTCGGTTGATGGTGAGACCGGCCTGGTCAACTCGCTGGGGTACCTGCTCGAGCCGCACTATATACTCCTCGAATGACACAGTCGCGACAATGATGTTACCACATAGCTGAAAGCATATGGCTTAAGCTCAGGTCTAATCACTCGATCTATACGTCTCGGAAGGGACTCTTCTGCTTGACTTAGGCCAAAAGGCAGTCTTTTATACTGGTATAGGCCCATACCCAGCACCATAAATGCCGCGATGGGCCTATATTCTGGCTTCAACGGAATCTCATGATAAGCGCTGCTCGAGTCCATCGTAGATATGTATCTAGCTGACTTGAGCTTGCGCAATATATGATCTATACATCGCAATGGATAAGCATCTGGCTTGGATACTGCATTGACCTTTGAAAAGTCGAAGCACATCCGATACTTACCGTTGCTCTTTTTTACCATCACGATACGGCTTGACCAGCCGCTATCTGAAGGCTCAATTATCCTAGTCTCGAACAATTCTCTCAGTTGGCGATTCATTTCCTCTTCAATCTTCTTGGAAACAGAATAATGCTTTGGCTTGATCAGTCGAGCTGAGCCTACCTCTATCTCGTGATCAATCCATGTAGTGCACCGTAGTACACTTTCCGGTGCCCTAATTTCTCAATCAAGCAACCGCTCGAGTTGCTCTTGCTCTGCTGACCCCATGACAGCGAATCCTACATCAGAAACATCCTTCAATTTTTCATCCTTGGATAACAGCTGATTCTTGCAGGGATTCAACATAGCTTCAAACAAGCGGATGAAGATGACTCTAATATAACAGTCAGAATCCAAAACGGGCGTAATTGCCACTGTCACATCATTTCTGATCCCTTCTACCTCGAAAGGGAGGCTTGACATTATCGCCCCTCTGCTATAGATAGGCCGAAGCTCTCGGCCGCACGCATTGGCGATCTGTAATCCTACAAATCCCATTACTGTTCCTGCTGCTCCTGGATAATATAATGCGCTAATCCTATAGCCTCCAATATTCACGTGGAGCCACCAACTATCTTCATTCTCATTTGGATTCCAGTAATCATCCAACAGCCATTTATCTTGCTGTTTCTTCTTGGTGAATGGCAGAGCCTAGTGACTTAATTGCAGCGCCGAAGGACCTCCCCCAAGTCTTCTTTGCTGATGCCGTAGCCCTAGCCTTCCAACGCTTTCAGCGTTGTCTCTGCCATCTTTCTGCAGAATCTACACTAAAAATTGCATTCAATTCCTCGAAATTTGGCGTTGGAAACCCGATCCTCGAGTTTGAATCTCCTTCAATTCCATAGCTTATCACAAGTGCACCATTCCAGACTTGTTTGTAAAAGGATTGGACTCGTTAGCCGCGTTCGAATCACGAACGCTTCAGTTCGAATCCTCTTCTTTTTTTATTATGTCTGACGGCTAGTGCACTAGCTTCACCTGTTCGTGCACTCCTTTTCTTTCATGCTTACCTATCTTAGCTCTCGCCAAGTCTGGCCTTTCGAGTTCGCGAAGATCGCAAGTGCATAAGTTCGAACTCTTCTATCCGTTCATGCCTGTGATCGTAGGTTCGAATCCTGCCAGTGGTGTTCTTCGATCGATTCCTCGTGCTATCGGGAGCTTATCGCTTTCTCAGCGAATTTATCAAAAAAAAATTATTTGAAAAAAAAAAAACAATCCTTCAATACTAAAAAAAAAAACCTTTTATTTTCGAATAAACAAAACTTAATTTGCTCCCAAAAGCACTTTATTGCAAGCTAGGTCTTGTAAACGGTAAAGCCTAACACAATAACACATAAATAATAAATATCGCAAACATAAAAAAATTCGTGATGTGCCTCAGTCGTCCTTTCTTCCAGTTACCGGTAAAATTTCAAAAAATTGCACAAAAAATTTATTCTATTGAACTGTTTCCCGACAGTCATAGTTATCGACACAAGGTTGATTGTGACTAAAGAATTCACCCTATACACTAAATATACAACTAACTCGGACGAGTGAAACAAATCATTTATAATTATTTCTAAGAAAAAATTTTTAATTGTTAATAAAAATAATAATTTAACGCTAGCACACCACTAGCTATGCTGTGCTCAGTATACTCCACTGTGCACAGCCTTCAGTAGCGTGCACACGCTTGTAGTACTTCAATCTATAAAAACGCTCAAACTCAAAATTTTTGGCTGCGACGCTGGTGCGCCTGGGCTCGCGCTGGTAGCCATACCATTGAATTGCTCTAAGAGGCTCTAGAATACTCTTATGTCTTGCGTAACATAAGATGTTGAAGTGTTTTGTTAGAACCTTAACCGTTACGTATTAATTTTAATTTTAATTCAGTCCTATTTACTAGATATATTTAGTAATAATAATAATAATCGTTATTTTAACATTATGTTTTACAAATTTATATACAAAGTTATGCTTGTATTATTCCTTAACCTATTTCCTTCTGGTCGCCGTCCAGCATTTTTCTTTTCTCCCTATTCTAAAATACTTCATTTTTCTATTTGCCTATCTAACCTGCCCTCTATCTCATCCTATTTTCTTTCTAATGCCTTTAATCAACTCTTCTCTATCTTCTTGATTCTTCACCCTTATGTCTTCTTTCTTTTCTTCTTTCTGTCTCGTTTTGGGCTGTTACCTTCCTTCTCTATGTCCCTTTTCTCCCTCACTCCTCCAATATTTTCTTTTCTTTTTCTACCTTTTTCTGCTTATGATACCAGATTCCCTTCTTTGGGTCCTATCCTCGCTCTCTTTTACCTCTGATTACTCTTTCTTCCTATTCCTTCCTTTTTATTCCTTCTTATATTTTCTTTCCTTCCTCTGTTTTCTTATTCTCGATGTTCTTCTCGATGCCTCTTGAATTCCCTTATCTTTCATTAGCCCAGGTTAGACCTTTTTCCTCTTCGTCAGTAGTTAATACATAGGTATGGAGAGATAGTGGTGGTGGTGGCGGTATGTGGAGGGGGGAGTGGAGGGGGAAAAACCCGAAATAGCGCGAGGCGTCGGAGGATTCTCGCTTGGCCTGTGCGTGGAGGATTAGGGAGGGGGGAGTGGTAGAGAAGAGGCTAGTATAGCGCGTTCTCCCCACCCTTAGTGCGAGAGGAGTCCGACGCTGGCCGAAGGATACTTGGACGCTCTGCTATAGAGTTTGAATTCGTGAGGGAGGGGGTATTACTGTCTCTCTATATCTATGT